>CAKNYM010053096.1:288086-344734 GCA_932195095.1 Andricus curvator
GACGACGACGACGACGACGACGACGACGACGACGACGACGACGACGACAACGACAACGACAGACAGACAGACACCGACGTAAAAACCATTTTTTCTGACTCAGGGGGCCTCAAAACGTCGACATTTGATGGAATCCGCGAAAGTCATTTTTCACATAAAACCAATACTTTCTCATTATGATGAGAATGTAATAAAAGTTAGATTTTCAGTCAGAATAAATTGTTTGAATTATTATTATATTTTATTGTTTCAATCGTTAGAAATAGTATTGAGAACATAAAAACAATGAAATATTGTGAAAGAACACACCCGAGATGAAAAATAAAGTAAATAAGCAAAGTTTTGATGAGAATGTGCCCGCTTATCGGGCCGATTTTTTCACTGTTAATGTTATTTTTTACGAATAAAACAAAAACTACACATCCTATCAAAAAGTGACCCGTGAGAAATGTGTAGATCTTTTTTGAATGCACAATTTTAGTCCAGTCATGATTGGTCGTATCTTGCATAGTTTGACCGTGAAATTGATTTTTTTTATTTTTCATTATTTCTTGTGCAATAAAAATATGAATTTTGGATTTTTCAAGAAAATTCAAAAAGTCGTTATGATAATCTTTTAGGGCGTGCGAAAAGAAACACTTTTCCTATCTTGACTTTTTTTCGTATCGTGCGTTGTGTGGCCGAAAATGTTACTTTTCGCTTTTTTGGGGGGATTTTGAAAATGCTGTAACTCGGACAATTTTCTTTTCATCAAAAAAAGTCGTAAGGATAAATTGTTTAGATTTTTGAGTACTATAAGCGCCCGCACATATAATTTTGAAATTTGGAAAAAAGTGGTCTAAAAATTTTTGAAAATGCTCTAACTTTTTGAATTTTCATCCAAAATGGCTGGTTAACGAACTCGATTCCTCTTTTTGCCCACTGAACCTGTTTGCCAAAGCACAATCTAATCCGATTAGTCTTTCAAAAGTTATCCGATATACAGACGACGACGACGACTACGACAACGACAACGACAGACAGACACCGACGTAAAAACCATTTTTTCTGACTCAGGGGGCCTCAAAGCGTCGACATTTGATGGAATCCGCGAAAGTCATTTTTCACATAAAACCAATACTTTCTCATTATGATGAGAATGTAAAAATCTTTATGAATTTTTGATGAAGGTTAGGATATTTGCTTCAAGACTCTTAATGAAAATGTTGTTAGTTTTTATTTCGAAAAATTAAGTGTTGTCCATTCTATTTCAACAACACCATATGTTCTGGCATCTTGTTACTGATTGACATTGAAAATGAACATTTGTACTATCAAATTGAATTAAAAATAAATTGAATTCTTACAAGTCTGAGGCGAGATAACGTTGTGTCAATATGTCGAATGTGAGGTAAATATAATACATTTGACCATTTCTTTCTAATCATATATGATATTATTATACTTACCAATAAAAAAAGTAGCTATGGTTAAGAACAGGGTAATGGCGAACTTCATTTTCTCGAAATATAGAGAAAACTGCTAATTGGAGAATTTTTTTAAACTGTAAAAATGAATGTTCTGGTATTTGCAGTATATATACTATAATCGTTATCTTATTAATCCTTTTAAATTATATCACATATTTTTAAGATCGAGATCATAGAGTATATATATGCTGGTCGCTATCTTATTTGTTCTCCTAGATTATGGCACGTATTTTTAAGATGGACTGGAGAGGCAAAAATGCTTTTTCTGAAAAGGGTTGTATTTCCTAAATCTTCTTTTCCACTTTATAGTACAAACGCTACAGATTTACTATACATGTACAAAAAACGCGTCGTACAAAGTTTTATTTATTATCGACATTCATAAATTAATCGTCACAAATTTCCTAAAAAAATCAAGAAAGCTGTAAAGACTATTACGCACCTAAGATGGCTCATGAAATTTGAACTTATCATCCAATCTTTCTTTGTTTTACTTTGTTTTTATAATCTGAAGGTTATATCCCCCTCCACTTAAAAAAACTCACAATCATAATTAAAATCTGGATCCGCTTATGATTAAAAGTCGTTCTAATTACTAATTTAAACATGTACATTATGATATTATGATCCGCAAAAGTCAGGATAAAAAAAGCTCGGGGTTTTTCTGTGTTGAAATATTTAAGATTCAGGCAAATAAGAATCTTATCTCTTATAAAACATACAATTCCCTAAATCTTGAGATCTGGTAATAAAAGCTGATTTTTAATTACGAAATCTCTTTTTATTTTCTTCAGAATCTCTCCTTTAACTGATAATCCTGACTCTTTATGTCTGGAATTTTCCACTTGGATCATGAGAACGAAGTGAATTTTTTTAAACATTTAAAAAATGCTGTTTAAGGGTTTTATGATATTAGGTGTATAATATACTTACACTCCGACATTTTTTTGGCTAACTAATGTTCACGCGAAATGAAGTAACCCTTTTTTTAATTTAATTTTTTATTTCCGCAAGACGTTTAATTTTATGTCATATGTAACACTTTAACAAGCAAATATTCAAAAGTGGCAGATTTGGAAAACCTAAAGTACTAGTATTTGTTAACTTTCATGTTCTTGCGCTCTCTAATTTTCACTTGCATCACTGAAACAAATGGTTTGACTGTCCCAGCTAGAAGTTTAGCTAGATTTCATCTTCTAAGAAAATTTAGCTGTAATACCTAAATTTCTAGCTGTGTCACCTAAATATCTAGCTGTTTTAGGTAATTTTCCCATCTAAAAATTATCTAGATAAATAAGATAGATAATTTCTAGATGGCAAAATTAGCTAAAACAGCTAGATGTTTAGGTGACACAGCTAGACATTTCGGTAATACAGCTAAATTTTCTGAGAAGACGAAATCCAGCTAAACTTCTAGCTGGGACAGCTAAACCATTTTTTTCAGTGATCTTTTTGCATATTTTGATATTAATATTACCCGAGAAATTATAAAAGATTCCACTTAATAAATTGTTGCACAATCTGTAAATTCTGCTCAAACAAATGAGAAGCAAACGAACAAAACATGATGAATCTATTCAGGATGATGCTCAATAATTAGATAAATTATTGTCGATTATCTTTTTTCGAATTGAATCTATTAGCTTGGATTTATGCAGTTTTTGTAACATATTAAACACTCGAGTACAAAATATACGGTTTTTAATTTCTATACTTTGAAGGCTACAACATTTTTTGAGCGCAATTTTAATGGGATTGAATTCTTTTGTGATTCAAGGGCCAATAATCATATTCCTCAAGTACTAAAAATGCTAAAACCATGCATAACTAATTCTTTTCAAGAAATGGATTTGTCATGTTTTGTTCGCTTACTTCACAAATAAAGTACTCTTTTGATACCCAAAATTTTAGATCCACTCTTGACTGAAGGTGTTAGCCACAACCCTACTGAGGGAAAGCCTGAAAAAGGCCTCTATGTAAAAATTGCAGAACACGCTCTGAAACAAACGCTGGTTCGTCCAGGGGACGAATATCTGTTGGGATACGCATGTTTACTTGAACCATTTCCTCAGTTCCTGGTGTAGCTCCTGGATAATATATCGCACTGATATACCCAGTGTGATCCATCACTAAACGAGTGAATCCATCCAATCCTTTCATAATACCGTAAGTAGGGTCAATTTTCCGAAAACCACCCTCTGGGGTTTTCGCTAAAAGACCATGACCAAGAGTCACACGTTCCCCAATTGAAATTTCAGCAAATCTACCACGAGGAGGAGAAGGCACACCCAGTCTAAGTCTTTTACGTTCAGGAGAATCTGTCGAATTTCCCAACTCTGTAAGAAAAAAATAGAAATGGCTAAATAAAAATATTAATTAGAAAGACTAATATAGGGAAGCGCAATAAATATAGTTTACTATCTTATATATGGGTGTTGCTCTATATTAAGGTCACATTTGGACCAACTTTTTTTTTGCAGAAGTATTTTTAAATACATTACCGTCAGAAATTGTCAATGCGACTAGTGCGAGTACTATTAAAAATCACTGCTCTCTTTAAAACGTGATTAATCTTTCAAAAAGGAGCGAGAAAGTTTTTGTAAAAACCGTCGAAAGCTGATGAAATTCCGCCAAATTTTATAGCATGATCATAATTTAAAGGTATGTAATTTTGAACGTTTTTGCTTCCTTACAGACTGTAGAGGAAGCTTTGTAGTGTTAACTGTTTATAAAATTGTTAAATTCATTCAATTCAACGTTCCTCAATTAAAAAATTTCTGATACAATGTTCTAAGTAATTATCTGGATAAATGCGGGTGTGGATGGGTATGTGGTTATGTGTGGATGTCACACTTTTTTGTGAACACAATAACTTGAAGACAGTTGCAGATAAATTGATGAAATTTGGAGGGCTTATTTTCACAGCTAATATCTCAAAACTGATCAAAGGATTTCCAAAAATATTTATTACATTTTTTGTAGCATTTTATACTATTTTAAAGGGCGGTTTTATATAGCTCCGGATTAAAAAAATGTTTTGTCGTTATACTTACTAATAGAAGTAAGGAAAATAGCCAAAGGTACGAACAGAGTAACAGCGAACTTCATTTTTCCTAATTATAGAAAAAACTGCTCAATGGAACATTTTTTGAGCCGTGTAAATGAATATTTTGATATTTCCAGCATACAAACTAGTCGCTATCTGATTTTTTATTCTTGTTTCATGTATTTGCAAGATGGAATGGAGAGGTGAAAATTTTTCTTTTGACATACTTGTATTTCATAAATCTTTCGCCCCAATTTAAATGCGTACAGACGTTACAGATTGACGACATACCTGGTGTTTTTTTTTATCTTGAGACATCAAACCATCTCAAGAAATACGCATCGTAAAAAAATGCCTGTATTCAAAACTTTTGATTATCGAGGGTCATTCGGGGCAATGCAGCGCCATCTATCTGAATCTACAATAAAAACTTGAGTTTCCCATTAACATTTTTTTCCCCTCCAAAATAAAAAGTTTTTATTACAGACATTTTTTTCGTAGGATGCGTATTTCCTGAGATATTTGTATGTCTCAAGTTAAAAGAACACACTGTATATACATAATTTTAGGGAACAATAGAGTTTTTATCACGCAATAACAAGCATTTTCAAAAAAAGAAATATCTGACTCATGATAATTTACACTGTCTTACTAACATATTATTTTATTCTGGAGAATATTTTTCGGTATTTTAAAACAGTGAAATACAGTGTCGTAAAATAATACTACGTAATATAGCACACAACGAGATATAGATTTTTGTCGTCTTAAGGATATTGACATAAATTCCTGTGTTCAACCTTGAAAAAATGTGTCGCACACTTTATTCATTTTAAAATTATATGTTAGCAATCACATGTTTCCTAACAAAATCAAGAAAGCTGGCAAGGCTATTTCGCACCTAAGATGGCACATAAAATTTCAAACTTATATAATAATCAAATCTTTCTTGATTTACTTTGGCCTTTGATTTAACTTTATTATTTATTATTTGCGTTAAAGAGAACCTTAAATATCGGATAGTTGACATCGGGAAAACCATCAATAAATATCTCAAATAGAGATTTTTTATTATAAATAATACTTCGGTTTTAAACTAATTTATATAGCACTATTTTATGATATTTTTATTTAATTTACACTCAAAATGTTAGAAAAAATGAAACGAAAAAGGACCGCAGTTGATCTTTTCAATCTCCAGACAACTAAAAAATAAAAAATGAAAATAAAAAGTATTCTTCACTTTGATTTAAAATGGATCTTTTTTCCTTTATTTTTTTACTTTAAAATAAAGGTTAGGATGTTTCTTTCAAGACTCTTAAATATGAAAATGCCGTTTTCTTTTTATTATCGAAAAACTAAGTGTCTTCCATTCTGTTTAAGCGAAACCATCTGGTTTTGTGAATTGTAACTTTTTTCATATAAATAATTAAAGTGATTTTCTACTAATCTTTGTAGTGGCTTACTTTTCTCTAATTGTATTCGTAGAATTTCACTAGTAATTAGAGAGATTTCGCATAGGTATATAATATAACAACATAGGTGCACTGCAGATGCGCACATACATATTCGCAATTACGTCACTTCGTTCGTATCGACATCACGTTTATGCACAATTATCGAACCACAGTATTGACTTTTTACCCTGTTATATAGAATCAGCCTCCGTGAAGCAATTTAGCTCTAAAACGAATCGCTTACGTTTTCGAACGACCAATGCCCGTTTCTATTTTATTGAACTGTTGAACCGAAGCGGATTCCACTAAATGGTACTGTTATTTATAGCGATCAATCCGTTTTTAAATATCATGAAAGCTCTCCTGAAAAAGTATGCTGCTCCAAGTAATTCTCAGGATGGGAATGACTTTTTTTTTTAAATAATCGATATTAGCTCAAAAGAAATTAATTTTGAAATTTCTAAATGTGTAGCAACTACTCATACCTGAAAGTTTTATAACCACATGCATGCATTATTAAAATCCCTGCGGTATGTGCTGTTTCGAGTCGTGTTTACAAACATTAGTTGCAAACAGTAATTACCACATTATAAGTGTAGTACAGTACCATTAGTGAGTGTAATACAGTCTCAAGAAAAAAAATATTCGAGATTTTCAAAGAGGAATTAACAAAAAGGGTTTTCCACACGTCTTCAGATGATGATATATGTCCAAATAAGGGGCTATCCATATACTATGTGGACAGTTTTTTGGCTGGCGGGGGAGGGGGGGGAGGGGTTAAATTTTCACGATTTCTCACAATTGGGTTGGGGAGGGGGAGTCTTGCCAAAATCCACGTCAACGCATGTTCTCCTGAATCTACGGATTTCTTTAAAAAAAATTAAAAACCTGAAAAACTAGAAAATTTGCACAATTTTTTTTGGACTTCCTGTCTTGTATCATTAACCTTATGTTTCCAAGAGAAACACGAATTTTCAGCCAATTCGCCGCTCCTTTTGGATTTCGTCAAGGGTGAAAAAAGGGTAAAAAATTGTCCAGGTGGTATATGGATGGCCCCGAATAGAATAGATACCGCACAGTCTTCAAAGACAGGAATTTTCTGTTCAGAATCTTCTACAGCCTCTATTTCTTAAAGAATCATAATTAATGAACATATACTTAAGGAACATCAATAAGGAATTGAATGTACAAGTTAATTGTTATAAACGATTTATTTAAACAAATTCTTCAGTATATCAGTTTTTTGTAGAAAAAATTACTTTGTTTTAAAATCGTTGTAATTTATTTTTAGAACATTAGAACATAGCAGAAAAGTTAATATTGGGATGAAACGATTTAATTGAGAAATGATTTTTCATGTAAAAGAATTACAATTTTCGCTTGTTTGAGGAATTTTAGTTTAAACCTTTTTTTTTAAATGCAACTTATGAAAAAAACTACATAGTAACACCATTCGATTCTATGGCAACAATTGCATAAAGTTTATATGTTAGATAATTTTTTTTTCAATCCAACTTATTATATAGTATAAATAAAAAATTACATCGTCTGCTTACGCATTTAATTATACTACATAACAAATAGGGTTGAGAAAAAAAATGTCAAACACATCGACTATGTAATTTTTTCCGTATAATAGAATGGTGCTATTAAGTTTTCGTAACTCATATTAAAAAAAAATTATTTAAAGAATCGTAAGTTTAAATTCTTCTACGTAAAAAATAGTGTTTTAAGGAAATGTTCTCATCTCAACATTAACTTATATATTATTCTAAATTTTGTAACATATTTGTAAGATGGAATGTAGAGGTGAAAATTATTTTTCTGAGATAATCGTATTCCATCAATCTTTTTTATCCATTTTAAAGAGTCACAGACGATATATATATTGACGATAAATGTACATAATTAGAGAAAACAAAAAGAGTTTTTATCACGCAATAATATATACAGTTATAGAAATAGAAGTATCTTACTTGTAATAATAAAAACTGCTATAATAATATTATTTCTTAAAAAAAAAATGGTATTAAAAAAAAAGGAAAACAATGTCATAAAATCGTACTGCGTAATATAGCATATAACGAGAAATAGAGTTTTGTTAACTTAATGATATTGACATAAATTGCGGTGTTGATTCTTTTTCGCACCTAAGGTGACACATGAAATTTGAACTTACATCATCCAATCTTTCTCGTTCTAGTTTGACCTTTGATTAGAATTTCTTTCTTTTATTGAGTTAAAAACAATTTATCGTAGCAAATGTTTGACGAAAATTAAAGTTCTTTGCTCTAGAAACTTTAAATAAACTCTGTATCCCTCAACCCAGTGAACACAAAATTTTAAAGAATTTTTTAGTCATTGAGGTCAAAAAACGTCATATGTCAGGTCAAATAACGTTCTGAAAAATGTTCCTAATATTTTAGCTTGTTCAGGGCTAACGTTACGGAAAATACCGTAATACTACTCAGTGCCTATAAGTGCATTACATTACAATTAGTAAGTGTAATATAGTCTCGAAACATACTAATTGTCTTAATTGTCCAAGAAGTTAAATATTCAGAATTTCGCAAAAAATTAAGATAAAGGCTTTTCCATTTCTTCAGATGATGTACGTCCAAATAACAGAACAGCGTACCGGTTTAATGCTCTAGTATGCTGTAGGAACATTAGTCGTCTCAGATTAATATTTTTCGATTCTACCTCGTAAAAATCGAAATAATATACATCTAGCTTTTCTAATAACACACGTGATAGAAAATAAGGCAAGGGAAATATATACATAAGAAAGTATGACGTAATAAAGAATTTTTTTATTCAGTACATTAACAGCTAATGCAAAAATCTATACAAACATATCGAGTTCATTTTAATTTTTAGTTCTCAGTCAAAAAATTATTTTACTTTTTAATCTAACTTTGGTTCGCAAGACGAAATTGCTTACAAAATTTTTTAATTGACTTGATTAATGGTTATGTCTTCTCTGTTGGCGTAGAGGATATTCGAGAGTGTCTGTGCGGCTTAATGGTAGATTAAGGGTTGGGTCCATGGTTCTCAGTTTGGCGTAGAGAACTGTTGAGAGTGTCTGTGCGGCGCAATGGCATACTAGGGTTTGGTTCAGTGGTTCTTTCCACTTGGGGTATAGGATATTTGAGAAAGGCAGTGTGGCTCAATGGCCGTTGGCCTATAGGATGTTCGAGAAAGGCAGTGCGGCTCAATGGCCGTTGGCCTATAGGATGTTGGAGAAAGGCAGTGTGGCTCCATGTGTGGCTCAATGGATGATTAAGGTTTGGGTCAGTGGTTCTTCCCTGTTCGCGTAGAGGATGTTCGTCTGTGCCCATGCGGCTCAATGGCAGATCAAGGGTTGGGTGAAAGGGAGCAGGGGCTGGAGCTGAAACAAAAGCAGGTACTGGGACTGGAGCAGGAGCTGGAGATGGAGCAGACGCTGGCTGTCTACGTCTTTTACGTTCAGGAGAATCTGCCGAATTTCCTAACTCTGTAAGAAAAAAATAGAAATGGCTAAATGAAAATATTAATTAGAACGACTAATATTGGGAAACACAATAAATATACAGTGTGGCCGCAAAAACTTTATTGTCAAAATTCCCTGACTTTTCCCTAATTTCTTCTTGATTATTTTTTTATTTTTTCTGACCATTCATATTTAAAGAACAAAATTCTAATCTTGTCACATTTTTAATAAAGAATCTTCCATAAATGGAATAAAACAATTTCAAAATTAAATTTATAAATTTCTAATGTATCATTAGAAGGGCTGCCGCAGCCTAATTTACTTTTAAAAAGTAAAAAGACGACTTACTTAAACCGAAAAATGAATCAAAAGTTTAAAAAAATGTAATCCCTTAAAATAATTTAAATCCTTGGAATTCCCTTAACATTTTTTAGAGCTCTTGAAAATGCCTTGAAATCTTTTAAAATACCCTAAGATATTGCAAAACCCTTTAAAATGCTTTGAAATCACTTGAAATTATTGAAATATATTAAAAATAACATATATTGTAAGATATGATATTATTATACTTACCAATAGTAGCAAGAAAAACAGCTATGGTCAAGAGCAGGGTAATAGCGAACTTCATTTTCTCGAAATATAGAGAAAACTGCTAATTGGAGAATATTTTGAGTCCTCTAAATGAACATCTTGACGTTTTATTAGAGTATATATACTGGTCGCTGTATTATTTGCCCTTCAAATTTCAGTCATATGTTTGTAAGATTGATTGAAGAGGTGACAGTTTGTTCTTCTAAGATATTTATATTTCATCAAATTGCTTTCCTCGCTTCAAAGGCATACAGACGGTACAGATTTACGAAATATGTAGATAATTAGAGAGAACAAAATAACTCATCATGGCGCAATAATATTTATACTTTTATAAAGAGAAATATCTGACTTATAATAATTTACACAGCCTTAATAGTACCTAAGATTCGAGACAAGAAATTTGAGCACATATGTCAGCTAATCTTTCTTGTTTTACTGTGGCCTCCGATTTTTACTTTTTATTATTACTTGCATAAAGAGAACCTTATGGGTTATTAATTTATCTAGCAAACAGTTCACGAAAACTAAATTATTTCATTGTCTCTAAATATAGAGAAAACTGTTCAATAGAGAATTTGTTGAGCCATCTGAATGTACTCTGTGGAATGTCCTCTAGTGTCAAAAAATGCTTTTTCACATAAATAAAATTTCCTCTTATCTTAAGGGTTAAGAGGGTTTTCATTTGCCTCAGAAATAATCTTTTCGCAGCAACCAATATCATTTTACGACAAACTTCATCTAATCTTACAGCTAAATAATTCTGTTTATCTAAAAAGGATATTCAAGTGATTCAAAACAAAACACGCAAGAGGATGTTGCTTTTGTTTCAAGACCACTTTGTCTCTGAGTGCGAATATTTGGATGTTTTCAGTATAGATACTAGCCGCTATCTTTATTAGACCTTTTAAATTTTGTGTCATATTTATAAGATGGACTGGAGAGGTGAAAATGTATTGTTCTTCTTAAAGCCTTGTATTTCATAAATCTTCTTTCCTACTTTACAGGCATGCAGATGGTACAGATTTACGATATATTAGAGGGACTAACATTATTTCTCATCATGCAATAATATATACTGTTAGAAATAGAAATATTTGGCTTATGATAATTAGCACTACCTTAATAGTATCATTGGTTTTTAAAAATTCTTTTTAGTATTGAAAATCAGGCGAAAAACAGTGCCATAAAGTCATACTGCGTCATACAGTACATAACGAGTAATATAGTTTTGTTTATTTAAGAATATCGGCATAAATTGCCGTGTTCAACCTTGAAAACACGTGTCGTACAGAATTTTTTTCATTTTCGCAATCATAAATGAATTATCACATATTTTCCAACGAAATCAAGAAAGATGGAAAAACTATATTTTGGTTAAGAGCTTATCAGCTAATATTTCTTGTTTTCCTTTAGTATCCGATTCTGATTTTTGATCTATTATTTGCATAAAGCAGGACCTGTTTCATAATTTATGTAGAAAACGGTAAAAAAAGAAAATTTACTTGTTCAAGAAACTTTACATATAAACTTTGCATAGCTCAAGTTGTAACGCATGTAAGATGCACATACCAGAACATGGGTTTAACTCTTGTACATTATTCAAGAGACGTAAGATTACTGCATATTTTCGTGCTTGAACACCTCGAGGCAAATGTTTTCAAATTCGTAAACACTTGTTACACACACAATAATTATAATTTTTTATTTATACAAAACTTGTAACACTTAATTTCTGTATTAAATTTATTGTTAAATATTAAATGCCAGAGAGCATTAGTTTTAGCGAAAATAGAAATGATGAATTCAGTCTTATAAATTCAGAATAATTGTATATAATTTGAAATTAAGCTTACATAGTCAAATTACAGAGATGCTACAGGTCAGGAGTTTCAGAAAGTCAGCGAATTTAAAACTGGTCAGGAAAAGTCAGGGAAAATCTGACGGAGTCAGGAAATTTTTGATACACTGCAATTGAATTTAATCTTATTATTTTGTTGAGAATTCAACAATTTTGTTAAAAAGTCATTATTTTTTGTTTAGATTTTATCTATTTTTGTAGAAATTGCATCTTTTTCATTAAAAAGTATAAACTGTTCAGTTGAAAATTAATCTGATTTGGTTGAGGATTAAACTATTTTCTTGAAAATTTATCTTTTTTGGTTGAGTTTAGATGTTTTTGGTTTAAAATTTAAATCTTTTTTATTTGATATATCAACTATTACACTTTTGTTCAGAATTCTTATTCTTTATTGAAAACTCAACTACTTAGCTGAAAGTGGAACTACTTTGTTGAAAATGCAACTATTTGGTTAAAAATAAATTTTTTGTTGTTGAAGATTGATCATTTTAGTTAAAAATTCATTTTTTATCTGAAAATTTAACTATTGCATTTTTTGAAAAAAATTGATCTTTTTTGATAGAAATATAATCATTCTGTTCAAAAATTTATTTGTTTGGATGGAAATTTAACTATTTCGTTAAAAATTATTTTTTTTTTCAATAATTTTTTTACAGAAAATTTAACTGTTCTATTTTTGGTTGAACATTAATTTCTGCGGTTGAATATTTGTTTTTTTGGTTGAACATTCATTTTTCTAACTGAAAATTTAACTATTCTATTTTTGATTGACATTTATCTTTTTTAGTTGAAAATCTTTTTGGTAGAAAATTTAATTATTTTGGTAGAAAAATCATATTTTCGAGTTGAAAACTCAACTATTTTGCGAGCTGTTGTTTTGCAGGAAATTCTTCTTTTTGGCTTAAAAATTCAACATTTTGGATGAGATTTTTTCTTTATTGACTGTAAAATCTTTCTTGTTTGAAAATGTCAACTCTTATGTCGCAAAATCTTTTTTTTTGGTTTAAAAATTAGTCTGTTTTTGCGGAGGATTCAACTAATTTGTTGAAAATTCGTATTTTTGGTTTAATTCAACTGTTTTTCGTTGAAAAAGTGAATTTTTGAATTGGGATTTTTTAGCAACCCTGAACTAGAAATAAGAAATAGAAGAAGGTGGATTTAGGCAATGAGAACAAGTCACAAGTACTATGAGGACAATTTATATAAATATTTCCAAATGTCAGTTTAACAAGATCAATTATTATCATAGGCAAAGATCCTACAGCAGGCACTGATCAAACTGTTTTATTTGCCCAACAGAAATTTTGTTGACTGAACAAAATAATTTAGTTTTTCGTGTAACAAAACTGCCCTGGTGAAAAAGTTATATATAGCGGACAATACAATGATATTTTATATTTTTTTTATCAATGTTTCTGTATAAATCAAATAAAGAATATGAGTGTTTTTTCCACTATATACAGAGAGTCCCACCACCTATACAACCCCCTGTGCTATGCGATAGTGCACACAAAAATAAACAAAACAGTTCCTTAGCAAAAAGTTGTGCGAAGCTTAGTTTGGGCACAAAAAAAGCTTCAAAGTTAGGCCTAATCAACCAATGAGGAGCGAGCTTTAGCGACCACTTGTACGCACGCACTATTTTAACAGAACTTTTTGCTAGAGGACTTTTTTGTTTATTTTTTTGTGCACTATCACACAGTACAAGGGGTTGTATAGGTGGCATTTTTCGCAATGAGTGTGATTGATTATGGGAAGTAAGAGTTTATCCTTATGTTATCTCTCCATTCTTTTGGACGTTTGAATTCCCTATACTCTATCCATTATTCCTGAAGGCTGCCATTGAAATTTTTTGTTACGTACACCCTCTAGAGTAAAATCACTAATCCCGTTATCTCAATTTCCTTTGTAATTTTCGTTCGTATGTTAAAAAACTGCAAAAGCTACATCGGTATTCCATTTTACTTATTTAGTCTTGGCAAGCAAAAATTGTGTATTTTTTTCTGTTTATACGTCGGAAATTGCCCGTAGTTGAAGGAAAATGTATTTGAGAAATATGGAACCATTTTCCGTTTTTTAAATATTTTTTTCCTTCCCTCTGATGTGATTTTGATCTTATGATCCTTAAAAAAATGTTAATTTATTATTTTATTTTGGTTTGTATGATTAATTCTTTACAAATACATTTCTGTTTAATAACTCTACTGTAGGATGCAAGACTAATACAATCCTTTCTTTTCTTTTTCAGGTAAGCAAGAATTGCAAAGTTGTTTCTCAATTGGCAGATGTGTGAGTAACTAAAAACGAAAGAATATTTTCATTCCTTTTTTACTTGATAAGTCTTTATGGTAGATCTAAATAATTGATTCTACAAGTGCCTAACCATTGACTATATATCACTACATATTCTCCTTTTTTTTGTAGTGTCTTTCTTCTCAACCCCCTTTTGTATTTGTATTCCTTTTTCTAGATTCGGTTTTTAATTTTATTTTTACCTTTTTTATACACTTTTCTCACTTCTGTTTTTTCCTCCACCATTCCCAAAGGTCTTTCTTGAAAGTTAATTTTTCAGACCTGTTCTCCCAGTGGCAGATATCGAGTTATTTTGCGGCCGTTTTTACTTCCTTTTTCTATTCCTCATTCTTTCAGTCCACTTTCGATATTTCCTTCGAAAGCTTCCGTCAAGCGACAGAAACGGATCTTTTTGTCCTGTCAGAGCGAGCAGCCATGACCCTTTTCACAAGAGACGTTAATCAACGGAAACTCGTTGACAATGGTCCTGCGAATCCAACAACTCTGAAAATCCACTATGTGAATTAACCTCAGAAAATTTCACCTACGGTTAGAATTTTTCATCCTGAAATCCTATGAGGCTCAAAATCCTATAATTTCTTTTCAAAACCTGAAGTTTTACTGATATATTTTATTCCAAGATTGTGACATATAAAATCTGAGTCAGATTCATTACGGAATTTATATTCAGTTTTCGATAATTAAATTAACAGGGCTACCACACAGTCATTTAAGTCACTTTCAAGCACTTTTTTCCCATATTACTTTTTACCCACTTTTTTAAAGATTAAGACACTATAGTAACTTTTTTAAATGAAAAGATCACTTCAATCGCAATAATCATTTTTCTTTCAATAAATTAAAACGGAGAAACCAAAGGGTTAATCCCTATTGAATTATTTCTGCATTTTCTTGAATTCTTTTAAATTCCTTTGAATTCTTTTGAATTCCTTTGAATTCTTTTGAATTCCTTAGAATTATTTTGAATTATTTCAGATTCTCTTAAATTTTTGACTATACTTCCGGAAAGGTCATCCAAAAAATATTGATTTTGGAAAAAAATGTTGTTCACAAAAGTTGTAGATCTCGTTGAAACACATGTATTTTATATTTATATCCCTTTTTCCAACTGCAAAAAAAAACACGCGTCCTAATTTTGGGCATTTTAAATGGCCCACACCCCCTCCCACCACTCATGCCGACCCCTTTTCTAACGCGCCCCCAAAAAAAACGACGCATCCTAGTGGTGGTCATTTTTTTGTAACAAAAAATCTGAGAATTCATTTTTGTAATTTTTCTTGAAAAATATTAATCTTACAAAAAAAGTATAAATGTAAAGAATATGTGTTCTGATGAGAGTTACAACTTTTATGAACAACATTTTTTTCCAAAATCAATATTTTTCGAAATTTACAATAAAAACAAATATTTAAAAAAAGTTAAAATTATCAATAAATTAATTTATATCGAACTGCGCCAAAAATCCTTTTAGTTCTTTCCACTAGGGTCTAAAAGGAACCCCTAGGCCAAGTATTAAGTCAATATTCTTGGGTGACCTTTTCGGAAGTGTGCCCGATTTTTTTTTCTTGCATTTTTTTTAATTTTCTTGAATACGTTTGAATTCTTTTGAATTCACCCTGAATTATTGAGAATTTCCTTGAAAATCACTGAATTCAATGAATCTTTGTCTTATCTGAATTTGTTTATTTGAATTCAATGCTATTTTATGGATTCTAACAATCTTGAATTCGTGTAAATTTCACCGAATTCTCTATAATTCCCTTGAATTCAATCCAATTTTACTGAAGTCAGTGGAATATTTTGGATTACAATTTTTTTTTCATTTATCCTGAAGTCATCGTGAATTCTTAGGCATTTCATTACATTCTTTGGAATTCCTTTAAATTTTTCTAAATTCACTCCAAACTTAAGAAATTAAAAAAATTTTTTTAAAACATTTTTGAATGGATTTCAATTAACTTTTTTTTAAATTCACCTTGAATTTTCTTTAATTTATCTTGATTTTTTACGTATTTCATCCAATTCTTCACATTTGCCTTGAGTTCTTATAAATTTACTCCAATTTTACTGAAGTCAATGGAATATTTTGATTTTTATTTAGTTTGTTTCATTTCATCCTGAAGTCACCGTGAATTCTTAGGCATTACATCAAATTCTTTTTTTTTTAATTCCTTTGTATTCATCTAAATTCGCCCCAAACTTAAAAATCATTTTTTTATAATTCACCTGGATTTTTTTTAATTCATCTTGATTTTTTATGAATTTCATTGAATTCTTCTAATTTTGCTTGAATTCTTTTGAATTCACTCCAATTTTACTGAAGTCAATTATTTCCTTTTTTTTAAATTCATACTGAAGTCACCTCGAATTTTGAGGCATTTCATTAAATTCTTTTGAAGTCCCTTGAATTTTTTCAAATTCACTCTAAACGTAATGAACTTAACGAAATTGGAAAATATTTTTGAGTGGTTTTCAGTTCACTTTATTTTTGATTTAAATTCACCTTATTTTTATGAATTTCATCAAATTCATCTAATTTTCCTCAAATTCCTCTATATTAAATCGATTCACTCGAAATTCTTGTGAACTTCGTCAACATCTTTTTAATTCCCTTGAATTCTTCTAAATTCACTCCATTCTTACTGAAATGAATGGAATATTTTGGTTTCTTAAACTTTTTTCCAGTCCATTTGAATTCTTTTAAAATTTTAAATTGTTTTGAATTCTTATGAATTTATCCAGAATTCGTTAAAATTCGCCCAGAATTCTTATAAACTTTATTCAATTCTTTTGAATTTGAAAGAAAGTATTCATATTATTAATGCACATTAGTCACTTTGAATCACTTTTTGGCCCTGTAAATTAAATTATTAATCAGATTTAATTTGAAAGTTAATTTATTCTACAATTAAGAAAAGTTAATTTCCCGAAATTAATTCAAAGTTATCTGATCGTCTTTCGATCTCTTCTTTTCGCTGACTTGATTGGACGTTGATAAATGACATCAAGCACGAGCTTTACGGCGAAGGCATCGTTTATCCACTTTCTTCACAAGAAAGTAGCTTCCCTTTATTTTTGTCTTTCTTACGTAAATTGAGTTTCCCTCTTTAAATAACAGTAATATAAGCTCTCGAGTCTTTGAAGCTGAACTCGATAATTTGTCAATTTGGAATCCTACATTTTCTATTAAAACATTGCCTTTTTACATTCTCTTTGAATTGCAAAATTGATTTTGTAAAACAGATTAGAAATAAATGAAAAATACTCAAGCATTTTATAAACCGACGGCAGTAGCTGGGTGGTGATTCTCGACTCGTCGAGATCTCGAACGTTAAGCACGGACGAACTCGGTTAGCGCTCGGATGGGTCACCGTTCGTTACTCCCATTTAGTCTTTTTTTTCACTGCGTTTCAGTACTTTCGAGCGAGAGTTTTTTCGAGCGCTTTTAATAACAGTCTGGCTAAAAATGGCAGGGGATTTTAGAAATTGAATTGGAAATACTGAAGCATTTTTTTGTTAAGAAAATTAATAGAAAACTTTTCTTTTTTTGCTCTCGTAAAAAGAAGTGACCTAAAAATCAGTTCGGCTCAAGACGAATTACGCGAAAAGGGTGCACTTTTCTGAGACTTTCGCGGTGACAACCTTGATATCGTACAAAGTGCACTTCACCCAACTTATTATTAATTCACAGCAATCCAAAGTAGCACTGAGAAATTCTGTTTCCTGGGCCAAAGGATAAATATCTATCTCCATTCCAAGTGGTGCACTTTTCTCAAAGTTTCACACAGGAATCGGATCTTTATTTTCTCCAATAGGAATCTGACAAAGAATTAAAAAAAAATTCAACTAAACTGTACAAACGAATGGTGATTTACCCAGTATTTACAGCTGCCTAATATATGATTCAATTATAGATAACATGCAAGCGAATTTAAATATGTCGAAATGTGCTTAATTACTTCGAAGCCAATTAAATATTCGTAATTGTGAATTTCGGTCATTTGAATTAACAGTATGGATTGAACAATTTAAATTATTGTCAGATAATGTATTATCATTTATATATTTGAATATGATTATGTTATTTCCATAAACCAAAATGTGTATACTAAAATTGAAAGATTTTTTCGTTGATGTAAAAAAAATTGACTACTCTCAGTTTACAGAAAGAATTCCATTAAAACCCTAGCTTCCGTAATTTACAGTTGCAATTAAAGTGGACCGTTTATCACAAAAGTTCGTTGAACGTTCGCCAAAGTTGAAACACTGACTGTATCGATTTTATGTTTCGTTGCTTCTTTACACTTGCAGCTACATGCTGTAATTCTCTACACTGGCGTAACATGCAGCCCGAAAGCATATTTATTCATAGTTTTACTCTTTTACCTTTACTGGAAAAAAAATGTTTCCATGCTCGTAAAAAACTTTTACTCGACTGTTTGGAAACTGGGCGGGATCGAATTTATTTGTCATTTTTCTTCTGATATCTAACAACAGATTAAACTCATGTTTGCATAACAAGGACTACGTGTAACTGTTGTGCATTTTTAAATTAAAAAAGGCGCATTATGGCCAAAGACAATCTAGTAATCAGGGAATTTTGTGGGTCAGGAAAGTCAAGCATTTTGGAAAAAAATGACAAAAATCAAGGAATTTCTGTAAGAAGTACTTTACTTAAATGTCAACAATTATTATTACTGTTAAGTAGTCACTCTTAGTCACTGTTTTTCTTTCAAATCACTTTTTTGTCACTTTTTTGAGATAAAGTCAACTATAGTCACTTTTAAAAATGAAAATATCAATTTATTTACTTTTCTTCCAATAAACTAACCCATGTGTCACCCACGATTGTATTCAGGTCCTATACCCGTTTCTGAATATTCTTGAATTCTTTCGCAATATTTTAGGGTATTTTTAAAAGATTCGAAGAAATTTAAAAACATCCAAGGAATTTTCAAGAGCTTTACAAATTTTGAGAGATTTCAAAAGATTTTGATGGATTTCAAATATTCTAGGGTATTTTTAAAAATTACAACAACATACCAACATACCAACAGCCATACCACGCTGAAAAAACCAGTTCTCGTCAGATCACTGAAGTTAAGCAGCGTTGGGCGCGGTTAGCACTTGGATGGGTGACCATTCGAGAAAACTGAGTGCTGTTGGCACATCGTGGGTGTGGTGAGCCCACACTTGTAGTTATTTACTACAAGTTATCAACCTAGAAACACTACCCGAATCGGGTAGTGTCACGCCTACCCCGAAAGGGAAATGGCTTAATGGTATATACACAAGACATTTTCACGAGCTTTAAAAAATTTCGAGGAAATTCAAAATATTTTGAAGAATCTGGAATATTTTAGGGTATTTCAAAAGATTTGACATATTTGAGAGAATTTTTAAAAATCCCAAAGAATTTTTAATGCACTTCAATAATTTGAGGGTTTTCAAAGAATTTCAGAAGATCTCAACTAATTTGCAATGTTTTAGGGAGTTTTTAATGATTCCAAGGAGTTTTTGACTTCAATAATTTGAAGGGATTTCAAAATGTTTTAAATATTTTAGAGTATTTAAAAAATACCAAGTAATTCTCAAGACCTTAAAAAAAATGTCATGGGATTTCAAGAGATTTCAAAACATTTCAGGGCATTTTAAAAGATTCCTCGGCAATTTTCAACAACTATAATAAGTTAAACGGGATTTCAAAAGATTTAAAAAGATTTGTGAAATATTTTAGAGAATATTCAAAGATTTCAAGGAATTTATATTATTTTCAATAATTTGAAGGGGTGTCAGAGGATTTTAGTGTATTAAAAAAAATTCCAAGTAATTTTCAAGATCTTTAAAAAATTTCAAGGGAATTCAAAAGATTTTGAAATATTTTAGATTTTTTATACATTTCAATAATTTGAAGTGATTCCGAAGCATTTGAAGGTATTTAAAAAAAATTTAAGTAACTTTTGAGACCTTTAAAAAATTTCAAGAAATTTCAAAAGATTTGAAAAAGCTTGAAATATTTTAGGGTATTTAAAAACATTTAACGACAGTTTCAAGAACTTTTAAAAGTTTCAAGGGATTTCAAAGTATTTCAAAGGATTTGAAATATTTTAGAGTATTCTAAAAGAATCTAAAAGGTTTGATAAGATTTCCGTGGATTTCAATGATTTGCCATCTCGGGATTTTATAATATTTTAATGGACTTCAAAAAATTTGCTCACAAAAAGTGAGGGATTTTGTAGAGTTTCAAAGATTAGAAGAGATTTTCAAATATTTTTCGCAACTCATTTGAATTTATTTGGAATTCATCCAGAATTCTTATTCATTTAGCCTGAATTCTTCTGCATTCTTTGGAATTCTCTTGAATCCCTTTAATTAATTTGTATTCATTTAATTCCACTAAATTGTGCTACACTCAATGGATTTTTTTGAATTTGTCTTAGTTTTTGTTTAATATTCATCTTGAAGTCTTTTAAACTTACCTTGAATTCTTAGGCATATCATGAAGTTCTTTTTAATTCTTTGTGATTCTCTTGAATTTTTTCAATAATTTTTATTCTTAATTCACTCTATTCTTTATTATACTTAATTCATTGGATTTTTTTGAACTTTATTTAGTTTTTGTCCAATTCATCTTTAATTTTTTTAAACTTAACTTGAATTCTTAGGAATATCATCAAATTGCTTTGAATTCCCTTGAATTTAGCTTAAACTATTTTGAAGTCTTAGGAATAAAATTGTTCTGAATTCTTTTATATTCAAAAGAACATTAGTCACATCATCAATGCAGATTATTATTCACATTGTTATTGCACATTGGTCACTTTTAGTCACATTTAGTCATAATAATAAATTTAATATTTGTAAATTTATATTTAAAATTGTTTTATTCCATTTATAAAAGATTCTATGTCAAAAATTTTACAAGATCAGAATTTTGTTCTTCAAATATTAACGGTCAAAGATAATGAAAAATTAGTTACGTAAAAATTCGGTCAGGGAATTTTGAAAATTATGTTTCGCGGCCACCCTGATTCAGGCCGACAGTTATTTTTCCAAAAACTGATGTCCACACGAAATGAGATATCGAGTTCAAAGTTTGGAAAATTGAATAAAAGACATCGAGGATTGTTTATCTGATCCCAAATGTCTAAAATTACATAACAAATTTTTTTCCAAAGAAATTATTGGATTTTTTTGTAAGTATAAGTATTCAGGACCAGATAAATCTTCCATCTCGACTTTCACCTCGATATCTTATTTTTATTGTTATGAGTTTGGAAACAAAGTTGTTGGCAATGCAGGTATTAGCACTTGATATACGCCTTTAAAAAATTGTTTCTGTAAAATTGAAAAATAATTGTTCTATTTTAAAAAGAGTATTGTTGGCTTGACAGTCTGAAGAAGCCTTTTCTCTCTTGGAAGGAAGAGTTTATTTCTCTTCTCGCGGAAATTAATGAGGATTTTCGTTTAAATAATTGAAGATGGTTGAAAGAACTGGATTTGTGAATATGACTGGACTAATTGCGACGAAGTTGCATGCATCGTTAGAAACTTGGCCGCGCATTCTGTTTGTAGCCCGCGAGTGTTTTTGAAGAATGCATTGTAAGTACGTAAATCGGGACCTTGGGGGATGAAATTAATTAGCGTGAAAAAAAACGAACGGTGAATGACGCCACGTTCACATTCTCACAAGCATGTCGAGCTTCACCTGTTTATATTTTTAATAAATTCACCTCTTTAAAATTTAGTAAAAATTCTACAAAATTTATATTTTCACCCTGTGAAAGAAAAAATTAATAACTTTTTTATGATAGTGAGAGCAGGCAATTTAATTAACACAAAAAATCCGTCAGAAAAGGTTTTCCTCGACCTACTCGTAAGTTGAATTTTTTCATACTGATCCAATTTTCATTCACGGAATTGTTATATAAAAAACTGTAATCCAATAACCGCAGATTAATTTTTGGTATGCAGGTCTCGGACTCACTTCAGATATCAAAAATAGTGTAAATAGTGTCATAAAATTTTTCAAATATTAAACGTATTTGGAGTCCTAATTTTAAAATGCTTATAGTCGGAAATCAAAAAGTGTGCAATGAAAATTAACTTTATTTTGCAAGCAAATTTTCGAGTCGTCTTACTTATTATTTTAAAGTATTAAAAATGAACTTGAATTTTGATGAAAAATTCCCAATTTTGTTAAAAATTCGAACTTCTTGGTTGAAAATTCAACAGTTTTATTGAAATTTTGTTTTTTAGTTTCAAAACACGACAATTTGATTACAATTTTTTTTACTGATAAATTTTTCGTTTATTGAAAATTCATCTATTTTATTGATATTTTGTTACATCTCATCTTTTTTGGTTAAAACTGCAATTGTCTCGTTAAAAATTAATCAGTTTTGGTTGAAACTTAATTTGCTTTTGAAAATTCAACTTTTTTCTAGAAAAATCTTATTTTTGACTCGAAAATTCAACAACATATTAGAAAATGTACCTATCTGGTTGAAAATTTATGTATTTTGTGGAAAAATTCGTCATTTCGGTAGAAAATCAATTTTTGTGGTTAAAAATTCAACTTTTTGGTTTAAAATTAATCTGTTTTAGTTGAAAATTAAAGTATTTTCTGAAAATTCGTTTTTCTTGGTTAAATCCAATTTTTTAAAATTTTAAATTAAAATCTTTTTTCGTTCTTGAAATATCAGCTATTACAGTTTTTGTTGAACATTAATATTTTTAGGTTGAAAATTCAACTTTTTGGTTGATAATAATTCATAATTTTAGTTGAAAATTCGTTGTTATTTTTATTAAAAATTGTCATTTGTAATTGTTGGAAATTCAACCACTTGGTTAAAAATGTATGTATTTTGTTGCAAAATCTTTTTCGGTGAAAATTCAACTATTTAGTCGAAGGTTTAACTGCTTTGTTAATTCATAAGAAACAGTAATAATAATATAGTAAATTTAATTTTTGGGGGTACGTGGTTCAAAATTTCAGAAAAAAACTTTACGTCATTTATGTCTGGATATATTATTTTAGCCAATTAGCCAAGAAGATCAACAATATTTTTCAAATGTCAATAGTGTGGTGAGTCCGAGACCTGGGTATGATTAATTTCAAGTAAATTGTTCTTGCAGTATTAAAACGTTTAAATATTTTTTAATTTGAATGTTATTATTTAAGGTACTGTATAAAGCTAGGAGTTTCTATTAAAAAAGTTAATTTAACTGGAACAGGCGGTAATTAAGTTTGCAATTAAAGCGTATTTTTAGTCTTGATGAAACAGCGGTTTTTACTTTTAATCTCCGGTGGAAAATAAAAATCCCTCGTTCTTCGTGGCTAGATATGGTGCGCCTTCGTTAAATGAAATGAACGTGATGAAAAATAAAAAACAATTCAGAAGCATTCCAATTCACAATTATTTATAGACAAGTTGCAATTTATATTAAAGCTATTAACTTTCCCATTTGAAATTTGACTCCTCGGATCTAAAATTCCATTAAAACTCAAATCTTTGTAAACCTACCATACCTTGCTTCTTTTCATTGAGAAAATTTGAGCTTGTTCTAAAATGTAAGCGCATCAGGTACCCAAAGGAAATTTCAAAAGTGGAATTTAATCCCTGCAGTCTCTTTAATTAATATCCATGCGTCAAAGAAACCGCGAATCGGAAAAACACGCGCTGATTATAGACTAGTGTAATCGGCGAATAACAGGTTTCCTACTGACATGAAAATTTTCTGCTGTGCCAAATAAAACCTGCAATGCAGATCCACTTTCCGACATCATTGTTAATGGTATTATCCCTCGAACCTTCAAAACCACTCTGATTCAAAATTATCAGGTAATTAGTTCGCCTGGTTTCTCTTGTTAATAGTACTTTTGGAATGTTTTGAAATTCGACCTAAATTGGAAAGTGAAAATTGCATTTTTGAACTGGTGTGAGTCCCATCCTCCATGAACCAGATTCAATTATTCCGAATCAATGATCATGGCACAGTTGCGTATTTTGTCGCATTGTTCGCGTGGTAAGCATTTGTCGTAAATCGCTTTTGAAATTCGGATGCATAATTCTTCAATTATGCCTGCAATTTTTAATTTAACATCAAATTTGGCCATCAATTCTAAGCAGGGAGGACATAAAAAGCCGAAAAGCCGAAGAACCGAAAAACCGAGAAATGAGAATGAATTTATTTCTGACTGGAAATTTTTGACATCATATTTCAAGAGTGCTCAGCGTCTTTTAAAGTCCTCAAAAAATTGGTTTAAGCATTCAATTTAGAAATTTTGAATTTGAAATCATCTTATTTTTGATATTTGCATTGTTGAACTTGCAAGAATTTCAGTGACGAAAAATTCAACTGTTAAGGCTTTCAATATGCAACAAATTTTAAAAATCTACAAGAGTTTAATTCACAGCTGCTTAATTTCAAACGCTATAGATTTAAAGTTATCTAATTTATAAAACTCCTACCTAAACTTATTCAATTTTTAATGTTATGGATTAAAATTGCTTTCTAAAATACTTAATTTTGAGAACTTTAAGTTTGAAGCATACAATTGTGTATATTCCCATCTAAAATATTCAATTTCAAATACTTTAAATGCAAACCATATTATATAGATAGAAGTATAGAAGTGAAAAATTGAAAAAAAAGTGAAAAAAAAAAAGTGTATAGTATAGAAGTGAAAAATTTATTATTCGCTGGCAGGCTTGAAAATTAAAAATCGTACATTGAATAGTTTTTTCCCACTAAAATTAAGAATGCAAATAATTACGACCCGAAGTTTCCTATATCTATGGATTTCAAATTTTTGTAATTAATTATAAACAAAGTAACCGTTTGATCGAAAAACAGAAAGCACTTTTGGATTCGTCTCGGAAAATTCTAGATGCGCTTTTTAAAATATATTTTTTCCATTAAAACAAAATTACGTTATTTTCTTAAATTCTGCTACTTTTAGAAACAAATATATATGAATTGCACAGTAACTTTGATCATTTTATTTAAATCAACATGTAAAAACCTCTAAGAGGCGTTTTTATTTGTTTGAAAAAATAATTGCTCGAACAAATAAAATTTTATTGACTTTTTGTTAACTTTTTACAATAATTTCCAAACTTATGCAAACTCACGTCGCTATGGCAGAATCAGTAGTATTTGCGCACCTCGATAGTTTAGGAGACGAATCCAAGGGTATTTTCGGGGTTTCGATCGGACGCTTAGTTTGTTTATAATAATTTCAGAACGCTAAAAAATAATTTAACTGTGTAAAAAATGGTTTTAAAAAAAGGCTCAACTAAATATTTCGGAGACGAATCTAAATAGTTTTTTTTCGATCAGATGCTTACTTTGTTTATAATTAATTACAAAATGTTGACAACATTGTTTTCTTTGAACAGTTATTTTTTCAGAAAAATAAAAAAAGTCTGTTCGAGGTGATCGAATGTTGATTTGAATTAAATGGTAAAAGTTACGGTGCAATTAACATATTTGTTTGTAAAAGTTTCAGAACTTTAAAAAATAATATAATTGTTTAAAAAATGGTTGAACATTTTTTTTTAATTACGGAAAAATTTTCAAACCTGCCAGCGAGTAATAAATGTTTTACTTTTTCACAATATACAATATTGTATGCTTCAAAATTTAATTTTCGAAAATTGTGTAATTCAAAAATCAATTTTAATTCATAACATTCAAAATTAAGTAATTTTAGGTAGAAGTTTGATAAATAATTTAGAATCTATAGCGTTTAAAATTACACAGTTGTGAATTTAGTTCTTGCACTGGATTGTTTCAAATTCATATATTAAAAATTGAATGCTGAAACAGGCTTTCGTGAAATGTGTGAAATTTTTGTAAAATCTTTAAAAAAATTTTGAAATCTTTGAAGTTTTTGTAAAATCATTAAAATCGTTATGAAAACTTTGTCAAAATATTTTGAAATCTTTGGAAACTATGTGTAATTTTTTGAAATCTTTGTGAAATCTTTGGAAATCATTTAAATTTGATGTACACTCAAAAGTCGAGTGGACAACTCCTTGTATAAAAGATAATAATGAGAAAAAATGGGATATTTAATATTTATTTTAAAAATTGTTAAATTAAAAAAGTTTTCAAACGCTTAATGCGAATTTATCTGTAGTCTCAATTAATAAAGAATTGAACTTGCCTTTTACAATTCCCAAAAAATAATGATTATCTATATCTAAGCATTTTTGTACATTATATCAAATGATAGATAATCCTAATGTCTAGTAAAATTGTAGAAATTACAAAAATTATTCTAATTCAGACTACAGTTTTTCTATGCACTGAAAAAAAATTCAAGTAGAATACAAATTTTATAACAATCACATAAAAATGTAAATTGTTTAATGATGAAACTTTGAATTTGAATATTTAAATGACCAGGAAAAAAGTTTAAAAACCGGAAAATAATAAAATTTAGACGCATATAATATATCATTTTTTTGTTCTAATGCGGCAATTTAGTCTGAACGTAGTATAAAAACTTACTTAAATGAATTACTTCATAATAATGGTATTTTTGCAGATTTTTATTGAATTTAACTATAAACATTATAATAAAACGCAATTATGGATACCTCAAGCGGCAAAGCAAGCGTTACAAAAGTGTTCATTTCCACCCGTTGGTTCTCTCTTAAATTAAACGCCTCAAATTATCTGCTTTATTGCACAATCTAGACTTTGAAAATGATGCAAAACAAAACTCTTTGGCTTTTTGCACCCGCGAATAATTATTTTATTTTCGCTTTGACGACTTTGACCGCATTCGCCAAGAAACTATAAGAGCCGGCTTTGTAAACTTCTAACAAATTAGAGGGGTATTTAATCTCTGTTTTGTGACAGCCAATAAGAAAAAGAAATAGAATAAATTCTTATTAAGTTTCCCGGTTCAAATCTGGCCTTAAGAGTTATAATTTATGACCTTAGCATTATAATTATTATCCAGGGTAATCACTAATTGGAAAATAAATTCCTTTCATAATTTATATTTGATAATTAGCTAATAATTGGCATAATAAAGTTATAATTTAGAGATACTCTAAATATTTCACAGGTAAATTAAAAAACCGGATATTTTCTTTTGGGAACGACACAATTTATTCAAACTCTTTCCCCTATTTGCCTCTTTTCTGCTTTTTTAAAGAATTCCTTTTTTCTCGCGTTTTAAAAAAAAAATTCCCATTTTCCCCCTTTTCTCGTTTCTTTGCTTAAATGAGATCTGAATTAATAGAACCCCATGAGAAAATCGAACTATTTTTTGTTGAAAGTTAATTTCAAAAAATTTTAAAGACGACTATTAAATTTTTGGTTCAGAATTCATCTCTTTTGGTCAATAATTCAAGTGCTTTTTTTTAAATATTTATCTGTTTGGATATACAATTGTTCCTTTACGATTGAAAATTCATCTCTTGGTAGAAAAGTCGTCTTTTTTGTTTGACACTGAATACTTTTTCACTGAAAAGTCTAATATTATATTTTGGGTTTAAAATTCATCTCTTTTGGGTAAAAATGCTACTATTTGCTTGAAAATTCAACTATTCTGTTAAAAAGTTATCTTTTTGGTCAAAAATTCGACTCTTTCGTTGCACATTCGTATTTTTGGATAAAAATGCGTCCCTTTGAATTGAAAATACATTTTTGGTAGAAAAGTAATTTTTTGCGTTGAAAATTCATCTTTTATGGTTGCAAGTAAATTATTTTTAATTTAGAAAGCTATTATTATGTTTTGAGTTAATAATTAATCTCTTTTGGTTAAAAACTGTACTATTTTTTTTTAAATTTATTTATTTTGTTGAAATTCAGCTATTTTGTTAAAAAAAAGTCATCGTTTTGGGTCGAAAGGTCGACTGCTTTGTTGAAAATTCGTTCTTTTGGATTGAGAATTCATCTTTTTATATAAAAGTCATCTTTTTTGGTTGAAAGTTAATTCTTTTTATTTTAAAAGCCTACTAATCATCCATCTGTTTGAATAGAAAATCTGTCTTTTTGGATAGAACATTTATTATTTTGGATTGAAAATTCATTTTTTGGTAGAAAAGTCATATTGTTTAGTTGTAAATTCATCTTGGTTGGAAATTCAACTGTCTTCTAAAATATTCGCCCTTTTGGCTTACAAATTCAACAATTTCGTTGAAAAATCTACTGTTCTTGATAATAGACAATTTGTCTGTTTTGATTAAAACTTCAATTATTTAGTTGTAAATGCGACTGTTGGGTTAAAAATTCAACTATTTTGTTTGAAAATTCATCTTTCTTGTTTGAAAATTAACTTTTTAGCGAGAAGATTCGACACTTTTGATGAAAATTTATCTTTTTTGGTTGAAAATTCCACCATTTTGTTAAAAATCCAATATATTTCGAATTGAAATCTTAGGAATATGGAACCTAAATTTATTAAAAAAACATAGTTCATTCCCCTATTTTCTATGATTTCTATGATCAATTTTTTCAAAATTTGTATAATAAAGTTGTTAGTATTAAATAATAATTATTATAAACGATTTTATAATCAACCGAGAATATGTTGTTTTTGACTGGGAGAACCAGAAAATAGCCTGGAATTTTGTTTTGAAGTTCGAGTGGCCACCCTTTTACTTTAAGAAGAAAGTTATTATCGAAAGTTGGTATTGGAAGTTGGTTAGAACTTGAATCAAGATATGCAAATTTATGTCAAAGATTCGAACATTTCTAATTTCCAGCTCCTAAATTGGGACCACCTTTTGCATGTTTCTCAGAGAATGTGCCGGAACGGTTTTGTCTTTCGTCTAGTTTCATTTACATGATGCAAGTATCTTCAAAGGGTGTCAGAAGAACTAGGTCGGCTCACATTCGAAATGAATTTCCTCTGTCATTGCACCTGCCTCTCTTACATTTATGATATTGCCGGATGTCATACAACTTATAAGGAAGAAATTTGTGAAATTTGTAATAACAGAATTTATGGAAGAGTAGGAAAAGGTGTTGCTGCAAAAAAAATGTAGACAATTTAACAAAAATGATGACTCTAAATAAGGGAAAAAACTTGAAGATGTTGATCTTGACATTAAGCTCCTGGGTTTGGAAAATCTACTCGTTACAATTTTTAGGTTTATAGAATTTTGAGGCAAGCAAGAACGAAAGTGACTGGGAATTTTTACATGGACAGGAAATTTGGTTAAATTGTCAATAAAAAGCCTTCAAGTTTATAAAATATTAGTTAGTTTTAATTTCAACAGCAGCATATAATGAAAGGCCCTTAATAGTAAAAAATATCTGTAAAAGTATTTATCGAGTAAAAAAGCCAATACATATATTAAATTTTCTTTACAGAATGCACACTGTTTCCCCTATTACCCTCTTTCCCCCCTTTTTGAAGAATTCCTTTTTTCCCATGTTTTCAAGAAACTTTCCCTTTTTCTCGTATTTTTGCTTAAGTGCGAATTGAAATAATAGAACTCAATAAGAAAATCCAACTATTTTTGGTTGAGAGTAATTCTTTTTGGTTACAAATTCAACTATTTTGTTGAAAATTTAACTATTTTGTTGAAAATTCATCTCTTTTTATTGAAAATTCAACTATTTGATTGTAAATGCAACTGTTCGGTCCAAGACTACTTTTTTTATTTCAACTATTTGGTTGAAAATTACTGTTTATTGGTGGAAAATGATCTTTTTCGTTGGAAATTTAACTTTTCAGGGTGATAATTCAATTGTCTTCTAAAAAAATAGTCTTTTTGGTTTGAAAATGTATCTTTTATGCTAGCAAAGTCATCCCTTTGGTTTGAAAATTCCTTCTCGTTCATTGAAAATAAACTTTTTTGTTGAAACTTCAAATGTCTTCCCGAAAATTCAACTATTTGGTTAAAAATTCGAGTATTTTTTAGAAAATTCGTCTCTTTTTTATTAAAAATTCAACTGTTTGGTTCTAAATGCAACTATTTGGTCGAAAATTCATCTATCTTGGTTAAAAATTATGTTTTTTTGTTAAAAATCTACCTTTTCAGGTTGATAATTTATCCTCGAATTCACTTGTCTTCTAAAAACTTGGTATTTTTGTCTTGAAAATGCAAATATTTATATGAAAATGCAATATATTTCTTCTTGAAATCTTAGGAATTTAGAGCATTTCATATTGAATTAAATATGGTATCTATATATTAATTTTATTTAAAAGAATTTATGCCCCTATTTTCGTAAAAAATCACCCTATTTCCCCTGCTTTGAGAGCATTTTGGGCTGTGAAATTAACAAAAAATATTTTTTTTTCGTATGACGGAGAAATAATTAAAAAAAAAAGAATGAAATTTTTTTAAAGCTATAATTTGCAGTTTAGTTTTGATTAATTCATATGAAACAATCTTCAGTTTTAACAGTTTGAACTTTTTAAATTCAATGACCGGGAAAAATCTTTGCGAAGGGGGTAAAACTAGAAAGTTTTTCAGACGATAAAAGTGGCCACTCTGAATTTATTTCGAAATTTAAAAGCACTTGAAATTCAAAGCGATCGAATCTTATATTCCATTTAAAATTTAAAATTTCAAAATTCTAAAGCGATAGATGATTGACGCAATGAAACTTGAACTTTCAACCTTCTTAAAATTGTTAACTTAAAATCAATTAATTTGTAATATCTTATCAATTTCCATAAGAACTTGAAGATTATTATAACTATAATAATCATAATTTATAATCTAGTTATCTGAATATTTAAAGTTTTCCAATCCTTACTGTTTTTTTTCATTTTTAACCTATATCAATAATAACCTAATAAATAATACTTTTTGCAAAACAGGAAAAAAACCGGTCAATTACCGGGAATGTTTTCGGTTTATAAAAGTGGCCACCCTGAATTTAAGTGCCCTGTGAACCATTTCTGTTGGATTTGGATCCATGCTAACAGCTTACGCAACTTGACGCAACTAACGCGCTGAGGGTACGGTTCACTCTGTCGCTACCCTGCTGTTTGTCACGCATGACTGAGCACCGCCTCTCTTTCGGTCCCGTGTTCCCTGCATCGTCAAAATGCTGAGGACTGAAATTCTAGGAACGACGTAAATGGGAGTTACTAAAATGGGATTCCCAGTGTATGACTATATAATATGCATCATTGAAATTCTAGCTATCTGAATTTTGCAAGTTTTCCAATCTACACTGTTTCATCCATCTCAAAACTATCAATAATAACCTGATCAATAAAACTTTTCGCAAAAAAGGAAAAAACCGAGAAATTACCGGGATTTTTTTCCGGCGATAAAAGTGGCTGCTCTGTAATTTTTTCCTGACTGTATACATTTTCTCAACCCAGCACATGTTTCTTTTTTTTAAAGACTCTTTGTAATTCCTATGGTTTTTTGTTTTATTTCCTCCTGGAAAGCTTCTGGCTCTGCTCCCTTGTTCCTGCATCAGAATAAGTTCCTTAGCTCGGTCTGGAAAGTTGTTCGTCATTAAAATAGAGCTTAATTTAGGATGAAGTTTCAGCATGTACTTGTAGCTTGCAAACTATCGTCAAGGGGTGGTTGTGGTTCTAAATTGCCGACGGGGAGTTCGAGCAGGATGTCAAACAATGTTGCAAACCTTCTTCAGTTTCGATTTGACAATTCATTCATGTTCCTGACTTTCTAAAAACATCGACCTGCAATATCCGGTGAAAAACAGCCTAGCAAAACGAGTGGTTTCGAACAATGCAACCGTAAAATTTTTCAACGCTGTCACTTACCAGTGGCTCTCAGCTCCCAGATTTATTTTAATTTTGTACTCTTATTACTATTATTATTATTATAACATTAGGCCATTTCCCTTTCGGGGTAGGCGTGACTTGCTCGGTGAAGAAAGGAGTAATATGAGGTAGGGGTTATAGATTTTTTAGATTGATCTAGAATTCTCGTGTTATTTATTTAAATGACACGTTCATTCCGCAACACTGCTCCGACCCAGGTTGCTGATCAATCACTCTAGCGATCACCCCAAGTGAAGAGCCTCACAAAATTGTTATGTGTAGTTCCCCACTTTGGCCCATTAGTATCCAAGGTCTTTGTTTTAGGCGTCATTCACTCTAATGTCACTCTGCCGCCACACTTTTCTGTCCTGGCACACTTCTCTAGCTTCCTTCACGTCCATGCATTTTTTCATGCAAGCTCTCGTGTTTCTATGGCTCGCTTTACTACCTGTATATATTGTTTTTATTGCTTGTAGGAGCCATCCATTGACTCCGTACTCTTTAAGGACTTCACAAAGTTTACTTCTACTTACCTTGTCAAATGCTTTTTCTAGGTCAACGAATGCACAGAAAACTTTCTTTCCTACTCTCAAGCTTTTTTCTGTAATCTGTCTTAAGCTAAATATTTGACCTGTACATGATCTTCCTGGCATAAATCCACTTTAGACTTCCCATATATTTTCTTCTGTTATTTTCATTACCATACGAATAAGTATTTTTGAGTATATTTTACTTACGGTACTTAATAGCTGATACCTCTGTAAATATTGCAGTTGCTTTTATCTCCCTTTCTTTTGTATATTGCTACGATAATCGCTTTTCTGCAATCGTCTGGGTCTTCTCCCATCTCGATACATAAATTTATCAATTCGCACAATCTGTGAGGTATATACTCGCCATCGTATTTAAGCATTTTAGCGCTAATACTGTCTTACACCAGCAGCCTTACCGTTTTTTGAGTTCTTAATTATATCTCTAACCTCAGTGACACAGGCTTTTTCAATTGGGTTTTCTAATGCATTATGTTCTATGTCGCAGTTCTGTTGCCCTATATCTTCATCTCCTAATATTTCTTTAAAGAGTCTTTCAAAGCCTCTATCATCCCGTCTGTATCATATAGCATTTCACCTTTGCTGTTTCTCATGCTGACAAACTCTGTACGTTTACTTTCCTTCATCTCTTTAAATAATAGTTTCATGGTTCCTTCAAAGTCGTTTTGTATTTTCTTCTCTTCTTCTTTTCTGATTTTATCTTTACTTTCCTGGTTTGATCACTCTGTTTTCATTATTCCCCTTTTTGAAAGAATTTCTCTTTTTCTTCCTGTTTTCAAAAAACTTCCCTCTTTTCCCCTTTTTTTAATGCGAACTGAATTGATAGAATCTAATAAGATAATCCAAATATTTTTAATTGAAAGTTAATTCCTTTTGGTTGAAAAGTCTACTATTCTATCGCTTTGCACAATGTTTATTAAACGGATCCATCAACCTACAAAAAAATTAGTTTGCCTAATCAGCTGTAAATTTTTCCTCTTGAATTGACTGTAATATGAAATTTTAATTACTTGCTTTCTTTTCTTTTCCAGGTAAGAAAAATTTAGAGAGTTGTTTTTCAAGTGGCTGATGTGTGAGTAACTTAAAACTAAAGAATATTTAATTTGATGGGTCTTGTAGGTAGATCTAAAGAATAATCAATATTGTTCAATCAAAAATTAAAATCTAGAACTCTAAAATTGTTGAACTATGACTACTACAATAATTACTGTGATAGTAACTATTATCTTTTTGGTTCAAAATTCATTTTGTTTGGTTTAAAATTCGTCTTCTTAGGTTGAAATTTTAACTGTTGTGTAGAAAAATTGTCTTTTTGGCATGAAAATTCAACAATTTAGTAAAGAAATTAATCTGTTTTGTTTGAAGATTTCCCTATGTTGTTGAAAATTCGGCTTTTTTTGGTTAAATAAAACTGTTTTGATTTCGAAATTCAAATTATTTTTGCTTGAAATGTGGACTATTGCATTCTTCGTTAAGAATGCATATTTTTTGTTGAAAATTCTACTACTTGGTTGAAAGTTGAACTACTTTGTTAAAGATTCCTGTATTCTGTTAAAAATTCTTTTTTTTGTTGTAGACAGTTCATTTTCTTGGTGGAAAACATAATTTTGTTGACAATTTCACTATTTGGGTAACAATTAATCTTTTTGGTTTGAAATTCAAGTAAAATTAAGTTTAATTAAATTAATGAATTATTTGGTTTAATTTAATTTAATTTAATTACTTGGTTAGTAGTTGAATTATTTGGTTAAAAATTCATTTTTGGTAAGGTTCACCTGTTTTGTTGAAAATTTAACTATTTTATTGGCAATTCGTTTTTTTTTAGGATTCAAATATTGTGTTAAAAATTCGTCTTTTTAGGTTGTATTCAACTGGTTAAAAGTTTTTTTTCCTTGAAAATGAATTTCTGAATAGTAAATTTAGCTATTTCATTTTTGGATGCAGACTTATCTTTTTTAGTTCAAAATTCAACTATTTGGTGAAAAATTCTTGTATTTTGTTAAAAATTCATCTTCGTGGGTTTTTAAAATTCAGCTAATTGCATAAAAATTCAACTATTTTGTTGAAATTTTTAATATTTTGCTGAAAATTCTACTATTTTGTTAAAGTCATCTTTTTTCGATACACAATTCAACTACTTTGTTGAAAATTCGTCGTTTTGGAAAGAAAATTTATCCATTTACGTAGAAAAGTCATCTTTCTTGGAAGAAAATGAAATTTTTCTTCAAAATTCAACTATTTGGTTGAAAGTTCGTATTTTTGGTAGAAAATTAATCTTTTTTGTTGAAAATTCATCCTTTCTGGATAAAAATGCAACTCTTTGGTTGAAAATTAATATTTTTTGTTGATTGAAGGTTCAACTATTTTTTTTGAAAAGCCTCTTTTTTGGTTGAATTCAACTGTATTCTTATTTTAAATAAGAATTTTTTTGGTTTAAATATCAGCTAAATGTTTCGTTGAATATTGATCTTTTTTGGTCGAAAATTCAGCAGTTTTGTTGAAAATTTGTCCTGTTGGAGTGAAAATTCATCTTTCATGATAGAAAAGTCGTCATTTTTTGTTAAAAGTTCATCTTTCTTAATTAAAAATTAACTTTTTTGTTGAAAATTCATCTTTATGGGTGAAAAATGCAACTATTCTGTTGAAAACGCAATATATTTTGACATGAATTCTTAAGAATTTAAAGCAAAATTACCCAATTTCCCCTCTTTTGAGAGCATTTTGGGCTCTAAAGTCTGCAGACACAAACAATAGAAATCACAAATAGAACTTAAAGCTTGACAACTAATTTTATTATTATAATCGAATTTTTAACTTAAAGAAGCCTAATTTTCGTGCATGTCGGGTTCGATTTTGTGTTTAGTGTTTGAATAATGAAATGTCCAAGCGGTTATTTCCGCTCGGACACGATCGTGTCTGTTTATATAGCAATCATTCGTGCATCAGATGAAGGTTCGCGAAAATGCAAGCGAATAATCGTTGATCGTTAAGCTGGGATTTGCGGAATGATTCATAATGCAGTGATGTTAAACGTATTACCCGAGTTATATAGCCCGGCATAAATCACAAGCCCACATACCCAACTGCACCTGGGATTTTCTAATCAGTATCAGCATTTGCCTGGCTGTATTGTCACGTCGCAACAAAATTCAAGCAGTACGCGATACTAAGCACTGGGGTTAAGCTAAGCTTGCTAACTAAACCTTTCATTTGATTCTAAAGGGAAACCATTAAATTTGCGAGTCTTGAATCACCATCTGCTATGAAACTAAACAAGAACGCTTCTCATAAGAGGCTTCGAGCCTTCATTAATAGTGCCTCACGTATATGCACTTACTCTGTTTACCCACTGGCGTAACTACTTTAGGGTTACACTTTAATTCTGCCAAATTGAAGGGAAGATAACTTTTGATTTAATCTCAAGTTTGAAGATTTAATCATTCAGAAATCCTATATTTTTCAATTAAAAGCGTCCTTTTGAAAAAGATGTTATTCTTTAGTCATAATGTGTTTCTTACACTATCATTACCTAAATATTTTAAATTATCCTTAGCATTTACAACTATTTACATAAATTCCTATATCTAGATTCTTACTTCTAGGGAGAGCGCATCCGCATCTTAATCTACTTATGCTGTTACATAAACATTACTTACAAATCTTTACGCTTTTAAGCAGCTTCCTTTCCTTTTTTTTCACTTCACCTATTCCTCAATTTTGCCATTTTTTCACATTCATTCTTTCATTTTTTCATATTCGATCCTAGGCCCCCTCCAACTCCTTCATCCACTCCTCACCCCATCCATCCTCCCCTAGAATCTTCACCACATTCTCTTGCCAGCTTCCTTCATCTTCTATTCTTCTCTTACATCTTTCCCATACATTCTCCCATGTTTGCTCTCTCCATTCACAGATGCTGCACTTTCTTTCCTTTTTCTTTTTTCAATAAATCCCATCCCTTACCTCATTTCTCAATCTGAATCTTGCTATTCTGAACCATCTTCTCTCTCCCCGTCCCTTTTCTAAACACTTTGGTATTCCTTCCTTTTTTATCATCTCATGCCATTTATTATATTTTGATTCCTTAATCATCCCTCATCTTTCTATTAATTGTCTTTCCCTGTCTTTTTTCTCACATTCTTCGTAGCTTACTCCAGTCCCCTCTCCTGTATCTCTAACACTAAAGAACTCAGTCCTTTATTCTTCCATCTCGTTAATTCTATCGTCCTTTCTCTCCTTTTTTTCTACCTCCTTCATACAGTTTTTCGCTAACTGCTCTCCCTTTACTTCCCTTAGCTTCGTCTCAAACTTCCATGCCCTCTTTACCGCTCTACTACAAAAGTATCAACTAGTACTTATTTATCCCTTTGCGCTTCTTCTCTTACCATATATCCAGGCATTCTCCAGTCTACCCCTATAGCTTCCACCTTATATACCTTTCTTGTATACTCAATCTCTTTCCTTTCCTTCCATCCCCATATCTCTGCTCCATAGCCTAATACCGGCCATACCAGCGTATCAAATACCCACATTCTCCTTCTCCAATCTTTTTTTAAATCTTCTTTTCATATTTCCCATATCTTTTTTGTTACACCTGACGCTTTTTTATCCTTTCTCTTATATGAGGTCTATGATTTCCATTTTTTGCAAGGTATATAAAGAAATTTGATTTCGAACGCATTTATATTGTACTTAATGAATTTTGAATAGTGTTGAGTGAAATTCTGTCGTACGTTTAAAGAAAGGCTCTATTTACAATTTTTGATGAGAAATGAGTTTTTTTTATTATTAGATTTGTTATGAAAAAATAAATTCATCTGTACAAAAGGTAATTAGAAATTCTACTTGAATTCTGAGATAGTTATTCTGGGGTGGCCGTAAGTTAGGGAAATTATGGAAAAGTCAGGGGATATTATTGGTCAGGAAAAAATAGGGTATTTCATTAGTCCGGGAAAGTCAAGAAAAAGTCAGGGATTGAAAAAAAATCTTTCAAAAGTCAGGGAATTCCTGGAAGATTAAGATTCTGGTCCTTGAATATTAATAATTTTGCGGTCATCCTGATATAATATTCTTTTTGTAATTTATTTTCCTTGTATTTCTATTTCCTTTTTTCGCAGTTTCCTCCTGCTATGAATGTTATTTTTCCTTAACAATTTTTATATTTTGGTTCAAAATTCAACAATTTAAAAAAAGTAATCCTTTTCGATTGAAAATTAAACTGTTTTGGTGAAAATTCGTCTTTTTCGGTTGAAAATTCAACTAATTTAGTAAAAAATAAATTTTTTTCTAAAAATTAATTTTTTGATATTGAAAATTCAATTGAAATCCTTCTTCTTAAATTCAACTATTTGTTTGAAAATACGTATTTTTTGGTGGAATTCTACTATTTTTTGTTTTATTTAAAATTATAATCTTTTTTAGTAGAAAATTGAACTAATGAGTTGAAGGTTGAACTAATTTGTTAAAACAAATTTTTTTGGAAGATTTATCATTTTAGTTAAAAATGTATCTCTTCTGGGGGAAAATCGTTTTTTTTCAGTTATTTTTTTTAACTGGCTTAAAAATTCAACTATTTGGTTGAAAGTGGTCTGTTTTTGGTTTCAAATTTAATCTTTTTTTTCCATTTCTGATTATTTAATTAATTTTACTCTAATTTTGTTTGGATATTCGACTATTTTGTTGAAAATTTGACAGTTACCTTAAAGATATTTTGTTTCTAACTGTACCATTTTCAAATTTAAAATCATTCTGTTCGAAATTCTTAAAATTGGTTACTCTTAAACTTTAAAGAAACGAAGAAATAATTTTGTAATTCTTAAAATTGGATACTCTTAAACTTTAAAGAAACGAAGAAATAATTTTTTAATTTTGAAGTCCTAATTAAAAAATTATGAGAAAAGCTAGGCAACTTATGTACCTGAAGTTCTGGACGTTCAAATCAACGAAATATTTTTTCCCAATTCTATTTTATCCATAAATATTGTTCCAACTACAATTTAAAATATGCATTATAATTTTTTTTGAGCAAGTATATTATTTCCAATATAATTGAACAAAACTTTGAGTCCATTTTATAGTTGACTAAGTCATCAGTAAAAAAATTCGTTAATTTGAACGTTCAGAACTTCAAGCCCGTACGCAATTTTATAATTTTATTTTGGTTTAACAAATGCTGCGTTTCAATAAAGGGCTCATATCCGAACCAAAGCATGAAACCGTAACGAATTTCAAATTAATTTCTAAATTTAGAGGCATTGAAACGTAAAAGTACCCAAATATAATTACATGATTCAAATAGACAATCTATCCAATCAGTGATTGACGTTACATATTTACTTAAATATTAAATTCCATTCGACATTATTCATGCGCACCACTGATTTGGCACGTGCTGTTTATTAGTAACTAAATTAGCAACAGAATATTGTTTTACATATAACATGACTGCCTCTGCATAACAATAACTGTAGGAAACTTTACAACCATATAAACAGATATTACACAACCGAGGAAAAGCAAGATATAATATTCAGGAAACAACTCTCCTTAAGGGCATGCGACACAGCGAAATACCTATATTGCCGACCTCACTTTATCAGTTCACTGAATATATTTTTTGAACCTGAGAACTTTTAAAAAAAATAAAATATCGAGCTGAAACTTTGGAAAATGTATAAGAATACAATAAAGTACGTTAAAGTACTTCATTTGGGTAGGAACTTCACTAAAAATTATTTCCGAAGAAATTAAAACTGGGAGCCTACTGTCACATCTTTTTTCTCAACCTCGAAATTTTTTGAACGTTCGAACTTTTTTTATACATAAAATATCGGCCTCAAACTTTCAGGAATGCATGAGCCGACAGGAAACTACGTTAAATGCTATAATTTAATAATCAAAGATATAAAAAAAATTAATTCAACTAAATCACATCCGGCACACAACAAAGGACTCGGTTATGAATTCCATCGGCATCAGCCGGTAATGGTTGTCGACATGTGCACGAAAATGCGACCTCTGGCGGTCAGTAAAGGAGACGCTAACAGCTGGCTCGTCCTAGACACATGAAATACAGGCAGTGCTCCCAATCTTGCTCCCCAACCGCACTGCGCATGCGTCGCGCCAAATTTCTGATCAGCTGCATAGCGCGCGCTTATTTAAAATGTTTAAAATATGCAAATCAATTGTTTTGAAGAAATAATGATTATAAAATGCATAAAAATACATTTTTTATTGCAAAATATACTTTCGCAGTTATAAATATAATAATTATTTGATTTAACTGCTGAAAACACATTATTCCTCCGGAAATCGAAGAAAGGCGAATTTTTTCTCATAATTAATTAATTTCATATTTTTTTCCATACAAAATAAGTGTTCAGAACTTAAATATGTTTTTTTAAACTTTTCTACCCTTTCAGTTTTGGATTCTCAGCAAAAAAAAAATTATCTCTTTGTGTTTTCAGCAGTGAAATCAAATTATTATTATATCTATGACTGCGAAAGTTTATTTTGCAATGAAAAATGTATTTTTATACATTTTCTAATTATTATTTGCTTAAAACAATTAATTTGCATATTTTAAACATTTTCAATAAGCGCGCGCTATGCAGCCAATCAGAAATTCGGCGCCACGCGTGCCGCAGTCAAGAATCACTGATGCAGTGTCATTATTGCCTAGGATAAAAGCTGATTGAATGTTGCTTAAATTTTTAATTGTAATAATTGTTAGTATCAAAATCATAATATACATTAGCAAAGTAGCCAAAAAAAAAATTGTGCATATTGCTTAGGTTCGTGTGTCATATTGCAACTAAAAAGCACAACACCTTAATTTTAAATTGCTTCCCCATACTTTTGTTTGTATCACAGAAAAAACAGAAGATAAACTTTACATCGATTTCCGACGAAAGATTCTTTGCAACAAAAATTAACTTCAGAGGATAAACTTTACACAAATATCGGTTAAACTTTCTTTTATTTTTCCATGGCAAACACATGTATTTTGAAAGACGCGAAGTTGGCTGAAGAAAACTTTATCGCTCTAAAAAATTTCCTGCAACAAATTTTATTCTTAGTTTTTTCTGTGATTACAGTAAGATTAATAATTCTGGACCAAATATAAGCACTGTAAATTTTTCATATACGACACAAGAACCTATCCTATGAGCATCTTCATAGCATTCTTTATTTTTACTACTCAGACAATGCACTGAATGATCGGAATACACTTGCAGTTATTATAAACAATTTAATCAGCTTCTAGGGATGCCAGTTTAAAAAACAAAATTTGACTTCGAAAACAATATTGGAATCGAAAAAAAAATTTATGACAAAAGAAGGAACTTTTTAGAAGTTAAATTTTCGACAAAAATGTCGTTTTTAGGCAAAAGAGATGAATTTCCCACTAAGACTTATGTACCATTAGAGATGACTTCAATCCAAAAGGATGAATGTCAGTTGGTGTTGAAAACTATTCCCCCCCCCCCCCCCCGTAAAACGGGCTGGCGGCTGAAGTCCGCGAGGAAGGTGGCAACTCTAGATGTCAGCTACAAAAATTACCTTTCATCAGAATAATTAAAATTTCAACCATATAATTTTAAACCAAGAAACATAAAAGTATTAATCAAATTGTTGAATTTTCAAGCCAAAAGAAGAACTTTTTAATTTAATTAATTAATTTTCAACCAAATAATTGAACTTTTAACCAAGCAGATCAATTTTTAAGTCATGAAGATTTTTGAGTCAATAAACAAACAAAAATGTCAACCAAATTATCTAGTGGGTACAAAATTTGACAATTTCGTAAAGCCGTCGTCAAATCGTGTGCCCATTGGGTATTGAATTTTTAACCTAAAGGTATTTGTAAACCTTCAAAATATTTTGGAAACCCTGGGAATTTTGTAGAAGTCTTGAAAATTCGTTTGATCTTTTTAAATTCCTTTAAACTTTTGAAGGCTGTTGAAAATTCCTTGGGAAGTTTAAAAAATACCCTAAAATATTTAACATTCTTTGGTTTCGCCTTAAATTACTGAATTTTTTTAAAATACCCTTAAATATTTCAAAATATTTAAAACCTTTTGAAACCCTACAGTTTGTACTGCTCTTAAAAATTCCTATTAGAAAATATACCCTAAATGCTTTAAACTATTGCAATTAATTAAAAATTCATTACAATATTTTGAAATACATTAAAATATTTCGGAACCTTTAAAATCTTTTTACATTATTTAGCCCTTAAAAATTCTTTGAAATTGATTAAAATACCCTAAAATATATTAAATCTTTTGAAAATCCTTTAAACTTTTAAAGGCTGTTTACAATTGCTTGGAAAGTTTAAAAATACCCTAAATCATTAAAACCCGTTGGTATCACCTCTAATTATTAAAATTTATTAAAAATGCCCTAAAACATTTAAAATATTTTTAAATTATTGAAATATTTTAGAACCTTGGAAATCTTTTTAAAATTCCTTTAAATGTTAAAAAAAAAACCTAAAATTTAAAAAGAGAGGAATTTTTAATACGATACATGAATTCTCAACAAAGTACTTAAGTTTTCAGCCACGATCGAGGATTTGCGCCTATTGGTTACATAGATTTGGATATAGAGGATGTAGAGGTGAACACATATCAAAAATTGTTTTTTTTTTCATGTTTTACCATTATTTGTAAATATGTGGAAAATTTCTTCCTTGCATTTCGACAATAAAAAAGAAATAATATAAGAGTGAGAAATTCAAACGCATGAGATTAATAGATCAAATAAAATCGTACAAAATAAGTAAAAACTACAATATCAACGATAGTCGCAGATACAGATAAACATCGAATTCGATCAACTGAATAATTACAATAATAATAATAATAAGAATAAATGTCAATAGTCATTACTTCATAACCAACATAGTTGGTTATGTCTCGATTAAGTTCAAACCAAAAGTACTTGCACATCCAGTTTCTATTTTGTGTCTTTCGGAGATACCCCCCGGTTATTTTGAGCCAAGAAAGGAAAAAATCGTACTACGCGCTTTCTAAGAAAAAACATTTTTCCATTTTTAAAAATAATTTGCAATCTCATTTTTCTCGAAAACGACGCAAAATGTGAATAGCAGTTCATAGTTCAAGATATGTCAGCTTCCAGGAATATATTTAATTGTACCCTTTCCAGATGTTTATATTGTTTAATTCAATAAATTTTTCCAAAAATATAGGAACAATATACTAAAATAGCATTTAGTTTGAATTAGCATTTATAGTGTCAACAGACTATGATTGTTGGGCTCATTAAAAATTTCAACTCGTATTTTAACATACGTTTTCATTTCTTAGATGTATGGGTGGTTTTTGGATTTTTTTTTTGCATTGGAGAGCCCAAAGAAAGCCCAAGGCTAATTTGAAAATTATTTTTCCGGGTTTCAGTTTTTACGCAAAGGGTGGTTTTTTGTACATAGGGATGGTTTTTGTAATTTCTATCATAAAGGCGCTAGTTTCATGAACTATTAATTCAGACATGCACAGTTGGGAGTTTCTCATGTGTGCACGTACACAGTCGAGAGTATCCCATTGTCCCATCTGTGCACGTGCATATCTAGGAAAATCCCATATGTGCTCCCCGAAATTTCAACGTGCATGTGTCTCTGTGCACAATTGTCCATCCCCCGGATCAGTTTGTAGGCAAGCCGACAGTTCGATTGGGACAATCCAATTTTTGGTTGACGCAACCCAAACAGCTCAAAAATGCCTCCCCCCCACTTTTATCAAAATCTAAACCCCATAAGCGGGGCATTATTTGCCAATCGTAACACCATAGAAAAAGTAAATTTTTCTGATCGCACTGAAATTTTGTCAAAATCTAGTGCTTTTGGATGATTGTTTGTGGGGACATTTTTGTGTCATTTCAATAAATATTTTTTGAGGCGCAAATTGAATTTTTCGAAATTGTGCTGAATTGCTGAGGCTGCTTCCGCGATCGGGGCAGTCTATGCCGAAAGTAGAAATATGTATAAAATCCGAAAATAAGTTTAAAAGTATGGTTCGTGTGTTCTAAAATTTAGAAAAACTGTAAAAACAACTATTGTAAACACAATTTTGTTTCTGTCTTCTTTTTTTTTTTAAGAAAAAAATTATAACTTCCATCTTTATAAAAAATAATAAATGACCAGAAAAAATGAAATTTCATGTTATTACGAAAAGTTGTAAGATAGTCTAAAACGAAAAAAAAAGTAAATGGGATTTTTCATGGGGTTTCTTTTTATGGGAATATAGCATCCCACGAACTTCTAACATGAAAATGGAAATAATCGGTTAGGCACTTTTTGAAGAAAGTAAGAAGAAATGTTTATAAAATTGTTTCGTAAATATTGATTAAAATGTAAAAATGTGCTATGAAAAGTGTTAACCAATGTCCAATATTTACCAATAATTAATCATATAAGAAAGTCTCCATTTCTTAGTAATTAAATACAAAAATCGAATGAATTAATATGTATGTTTCAATTATGACATCATTCAGTTTACAATGCGTCATTAGAAAATCTGTCATTTAAAAAATGCCGCTTTAAAGACTTAAAAAATGAAAAGTTAGAAGCGTTTAAAATCGAAAATTTTGGATAAAAAAATGTTTGGTTGATAAACTGTGAATATAAATTGTAATTATTTTTGAAATTGAACTACATATTCAGGATTAACAAGTGAATAATAATACAATTTATTTTACAAAAGGATTCGAAGTAACTTCAAAATTTAAAAATTGTCAGATTATAACGTTTAAAGTTAAACCGATTGAAATGGAAAATGTTAGAAGTTAAACAAATGTGAACACCCGATTGAAACCTTATAAACTATTTTCAATTTGTATATAACCTCAAAATAATATATTCATAATTATTGTTAATTTATTTATTTTCATTAATTAATTTAATAATTAATAAATTTTGTTTGCTCCACGTTGGAGGGATGGGAATAATTCCAAGATTTCAGAATCTTGAGTGGTACCGTGTACCGACATGAGCCAAAGGGGAGTGGCGATGCGGCGGCGAAGAACAAGACGTGTAGGTCAGTGGGTCAACAGCTGATTGAAGTGTGGTTCAAGCTCAAGGCCCAAGTCGAGTCGGCCGTACACAAACTTTCGCGCCCACACCCACTCGCAGACACGCTGTTGCCCACGTGGATGTAAAATTACTGCCTGAAAATTGATTTGTTTAAATCGTTAAAATCGTGAAGGACTGGCACACATGATTAGGAAAATACGTCTTTCATTGTTAATAACTTTGAATATACTTACTGTGCAATCAATTAAAAAACATTGTGTGTGGCAGTGGGTCTACACGGTAGCAGTGAAACTTAATATAATTATTTTCTTCAAATATAGGCTTGTAGAAAATGGCGAGATGGAACCTTCTTCTATTTTCAGTTTTTTCAACGGATAAGTATTATAAATCGTCTTAAGGCAGCCAAATGTATTTAGAACTTTTTAAAACTTTGATGTACACATGAAATATACCCTAGTGATGCCGAAGTGGGTCGAATTGGAAATTAAGATTTTAAAAAAGTATATAAAAACCATCTTCACATATTTTAGTCTCACAAAGGCGCTTCATTGGCTGCCGTTCGCGCACTTATTTGAAATGTTCAAAAATACCATTTTTTTATTTATAATTAATAATTTTAAATAATTATATTTTAATATGTTCAAGTGGTAAGTGGATGGGTTTTAATATATTCTGAGCACTAAGTTAACAAATAAATAAGAATTCAGTAAATAAAAAATATCGTTATTGAATGTAATCTTTTTTTTATTATTTTTATTATTGTTACTAATTTTTGCATTTGAAATTTCGTATATTAATTAAAATTGATATGCAAATTTTATTGCAGGTACATTTTAATATATTTAATATTTATGTATCGACAAATTGTGATTCTAGTTAGAAAATTTAAAAATTCCGAATTGGAAATTTCTGGACAGAAAATTGTCAAATTATAAAATGTCCGAACTATAAAATTTCCGATTTGAAACAATTAAACAAATAGTTATTTCATATATTATTTATTTATTGAAAAAAAATCAAATAGTTGTAACAAAGACAAATATTTCAATGTTAATAGTTTTTCAACATTATTATTGGAAATAAAAATAACAGTAAGTATTTAAAAATGGTATAAAAAATAAATTTAAACACAAGTGCTAACAAACTTTGCATGATTCAACTCAGCACTGATGTATCTCAAAGTTTCTTTTTAATTTTTTTTTTAAATTAAAAATTCGATTTTTGAAAACGTTTTCAAAATTTTTTTTTTACTATCGACATTTTCAAAAAAAAATTGTTCATCCAGAAATACAGTTTTCTCTATTATTGTTATTTTAAATTGAAAAAATTATATTTCAAAACTTTAAACAGTAAAAAATTTGTTTCTTATATAAAATTATTTCATTCTTTTATTTTCAATACAAAAATCATATTTATTAAAAACAATTTTTTAATGTTTCAAATACGGGAATTTTATAATTTGGAAACTTCCTAGTTCAAAAATTTTATAATTCGGGAATTTTATATTTTCACAATTTTAAAATGTCGGAAAATTTATTATTCGGAAATGTTCCAATTTGGAAATGTTACAATGTCGAGAATCGTCGATGCTTTATAATTAAAAATATATTTAACATCTTTACTGGTAATTAAAAAAATTATATATTATCTTTTTTGGATATACTTTTTAGAAAGTTTTAAAATAAATTGGACTCAGTTTCTATTTAATATTTAACTTGAATGAAATTTGAATTACAATTTCTTGATAAATAAATTTTAAATATTTCAAAATGTACCTGTACCAAAATTTGTATATACATTTTAAGTAACGCGCACAATTTTAAATGCACAAATTAGTAACAATAATTTAAAAGATAAAAAAAGGATTACAATAAATAACACGATATTTGTTATTTAATAAATACTTATTTTATTTTTCAACCTAATGCTCAGGATATATTAAAAACCATGCACGTACCACTTGAACATATTACAATATAATTATTTCCAAGTATTAATAATAAATAAAAAATTGTATTTTGTAACATTGCAAATAAGCGTGCGATCTGCAGCCTATGAAGCGCCTTATGCGCAACACTGAACTTACAATTAATATTTTATTATATTCTCTTACTGTAAATTCTTAAAACTAGGCTGAAATTTCAAAAAATTTATAACGATTACAACCTTGACATTTTCCAAAATTGACCTGCTGCACTATTTGCTTTGTGTGAATGGGAGCGCAAAATTTATAAATCGTCCCGGGCACCAGAAACGCAAGTTACGGCTCTGAATGTCGATGTACGCGGACTACGAGGATTACCGAGGGGCACACGAGCGCCCGATTGAACACGTCTCGTGTTATCAAAACAAACTCGGTTTCGTACAGTTTCGTATTAGTCGGCAAAAATAGTTCTTTTCGTCGGGTGCAACTATTGAATCGTGCGGTGGTGGATTGTGTTGTGTTTGGAGTGTGCAGTGTTGTTTCGTGCTGTGTTTTTTTTTTTTTCAGAGGGACACATCTAAAAATATGGACAAGATGAGGAAAGTCCAGAAGTCAAGTTTTTATTTAACTGCAGAAGAGCCGGCGGACTAACCTCCAAAATGGTCCGTACATATTTTCTTTTATAAAATAAGAAAGGTATTTTTCTCAGATTTTTAATCTATCCAAAATCTTTGCGAAAGACTTTTCTTATAATTTTTGAGTACTTAGATGTGTAATAAAATTGATAAGTGTCATAATAATGAATTTTCCAGAATGAAATTTCAATTTTTATTATTCTTCATGAAATATAATTAGCCTAATTCTAAATGTAGATGCGTAACATAAGTGCGACACAATGTGTTCTTTCAGAGAACTGATATCGGTCCGCATCGGTATTTTATAAACAAAGCTTGACTAAGCAGGCAAAGGAGAGAATGCGTTTTAGGAAATAAAATAGTTTGAAGAATGAATCAATAAATTTTTCAAGTGTTTAAAATTATATCATTTTTAAACAATTTTAGGTTGAAACACTACAATTAAAGGATTTTACATTGTCATTGAAAAATTCAAATTCAAAAATGTCACAAATTAAAAATTAAAAAAAAAAGAAACAATGAAAATTTTTAAGTTTGCATTCAGCACTCTGAAATTTTTATGATTCGAGGTTAATTTTATTTAAAATAATTCAATTTCATTTTGTTTATTTTTGAATATTTAATGTTGACTTTTTTATCCTAAATTTATTATAACAGACATAGCGAACCTCAAAGGGGGTTTAGAGTTCTTTCAGAGAAATCATATCGGCCCGCATCAGTATTTTATAAACAAAGCTTGACTAAGCAGACCTGGAACTAAAATAGTTTGAACAATCAATCAAGAAATTTGTATGTGTTCAAAATTATATCACTTTCAATGTAAATTTAAAACTACACTCTTCAGTAGAGCAAAGTAAAAATGCTAAAATTAATCGATTCGTTTGAGCTGAGGGATACAAATTTGTGGTCCGACATCCAAAACAAGTAAAGAACAAATTTTGGAAATAAGGAAATATTTTCTGTTCTCTTTTTTAAATTTACAATTAAAAATGTTAAAAATAAAAAATAAAAATTTGGCTTATTTAAAATTCCTTGAAAATGTAAAAAAAACATGTTTTTTGGATTGATTCGAACCTGATATTTCTTCAGCTTGAACCAATGCAACATGTTATTATTTTTTATTCATGGGAAACATGTTTTTTCGTGGTGTATATAACGTTCCAAAATAGCAAAAAAATTTGAAATCCCAAAAATCCTAAATCAAGACAAAAGTTTTTTTCCGAAAAAAGCAAAATAATAAAATGTTTCTTTGGTTCAAGCTGAATAAATTTCAGGTTCGACATATTCAACTTTTTTTTAAATGTGTGCATATGACACAATCCAAAAAAACATGTTTTTGCACATTTTCAAACAAATTGTTACTGCGCAAAAAATTTATTTTTAAATTTCGTAATTTTTTATTATTGTTCACCAGTAAAAGCTGTGACTATAACAAATTCGTCATAATTTTTGAACCAATTGGAAACATTTTGAATTTGAAATCATTAAATTTTACTGATTTAATTTTTTTTTCACTTTTGTGGAATACCAACCCACAAGTTTTTTTCCCTCAGCTCCAACGATTTAATTTTTTCTGGCATTTTCACTCCGCCCTACTCTTCAATGCTCTTAAACTCAAATTAAAAGTTGCTCAAGTTAGAACATTCATTGCAGTTGATGAATTGGGAATATTCCACTTTTTAATTTGATTTTAATATCAAAATGGCGGATCCAATATGGCGGACGATTTTTTTAAAAAGTTGTTGGATCTTCATAAAATTTGTTACTCGGGGGTTTTTGAGGTCGCTGATTATGAAATGGGAGCCCAATTTTCAAAATTCAAAATGGCAGATCCAATATGAAAATCCAACAACTTTTACAAAAACTCGTCCGCCATATTGGATCCGCCATTTACAATTTTGGAAATCTGACTTCAGATTCGTGACCTCCGACCCTAAAAACCCCCAGATGTCAAGTTCCATGAAAAATCATTTAATTTTTTGAAAACTCGTCCACCATATTGGAACCTCCATTTTGAATTTTTTTACTTTAAATGACAACATTTTTTGCTTCAAGCGTTCGAATATTTCAATTTCAATGACCGTGCAAAATTTCTATTTTTATTTCTTCTGTTCTATTTCGACAAAATGTGGGTTGATTCGTTTTGCTGTGCTGCCGCACTTTAAGTTTATTCTCTTTGACATCACTGGAAATTGAATGTTTATTGGTAAAAAAAATTATCTAATAACTGAAACCATTTAACATTCAGAAGGTTTTACAATCTTTTAAAACAGGTGCAAAAATTCAGTTTTTTCTTAACTGCGTTCTCAGTGATAGGACTTCCCAAATTGTAGAAAATAAAATAAATATATATATATATAGGCTGGGTGATGTCCGTTTGTAATCAATCACCTTTTGCTCGCCTCATGCCTTTGCCGGATAAAAAGTACTCTAGGACAGGCCTGCCCAAGTAGGGGAAAACTGCTCGTTCACCACATGTTCGAGTTCCACCACCACGTCCCTCTTCACAGGTCCAGAGGCTTGGGGGGTGGTCCCTGTCGGGAAGTTGAATGAATAGAGGTCGGTGGTGGTGTTAAATTCCCATCTGGAAAATGAGCAGTTTTCCCCTACTTGGGCAGGCCTGCTCTAGGAGGTGGGGGTAATCCTGTGGGCCGTTCTAGGTCCGTCGGCTTTTTTTTTATTGAATATCATGTAGAATATTGTCCTGATTACGAAAAAGTAGGGTGGCCCCGAAAAGTGGGGAGGTTTGGAGATAATCGCGTTTTAATTGTGTTTCAATTAATGCAATAGTGCTATTATAATTTGCGGTTTTTCGAAAGTTCAAGTATATGGTCGGCTAGAAAACCAATTTACGAAGAGAAATTTCCTCTATCATTTTTGGATTCAATCAATTGTTAACATAAAAAATTAACAACTACGTTCAAAAATGAGGAAAAACAAAATTGATCTTAGTTTGGTTAAAATATTTATTTCACAGGAAAAAGTTTTGAACAAAAGTTGGACTACTCACAGAGGAGAATTTTTATTCAAGAGAACATTTTTTCATCAAAGTGATCGATTTCGAGAAAACACCGATTCAAGAAATAAAAAAATTCAGACCCAGAATAGAAAGGTGGTTTTCTTTGCAGGAAGCAATTTCATCAAGAAATTTCTAGAGATAAAAGATACTTCTTTTTGGGTCTACTTCAAGTTTCATTAAAAAAATTTATTCTAATGTTTATATTTAACAAGTTAATGAGAATTTCTGAATGTACACAGTTTGACGTGCTGTACCTTTAGCAATTTTTAATAACATCTTCTGGAAATTGTTACATACATAATGGAAGTCTTACTTAAAAAATTACCGTCAGCTATAGCTTAAAATCAAATAATAACTTTTGGTGCTATACAGAATAATAAGCCAAGTCTATTTTTCAGCTTCTCATAATCGCAGAGACTTCTAATAAAGCTTAATAATTTTCATAACAATTTAATAATAAAATGGGTTTTAAAAAATATTCATAGTACTTATACTTTGGTCATTATTAAATTTTATTTTTTTGGGTAAAATGTAATCGATCACAAAATGCTATTATTTGATTTTAAGCTAGCTGACGCTAATTTTTTAATTAGGACTTCATTTAGCCATGTAAAAATTTCCAGAAAATTTTATTAAAAATTGCTAAAGGTACAGCACGTCAAAGTATGTACATTCACAAATTCTCATTAACCTGTTAAATATAAACATTAGAATAAATTTTCTTAATGAAAGTTGAAGTAGACCCAAAAAGAAGTATCTTTTATCTCTAGAAATTTCTTGATAAAATTGCTTCCTACAAAGAAAACCATCCTTCTATTCTGGCTCTGAATTTTTTTATTTCTTTAATCGATGTTTTCTCGAAATCGATCACTTTGATCAAAAAATGTTCTCTTGGACTAAAATTCTCCTCTGTGAGTTGTCCAACTTTTGTTGGAAGCTTTTTCCTATGAAATCAATATTTTAACAGAAATAAGAACAATTTCATTTTTCCTCATTCTTCAACGTAATTGTTAATTTTTATGTTAAAAATTGATTGATAGAGGAAATTTCTCTTCGTAAATCGGTTTTCTAGCCGACCATATATTTGAACTTTCGAAAAACCCCAAATTATATTAGGACTACTGCATTAATTAAAAAAAAATTAAAACGCGATTATCTCGTAACCTGCCCACTTTTCGGGGGGGCCACCCTACTTTTTCGTAATCAGGACAACATTTTACATGATATTCAAGAAAAAAATCCAACGGACCTAGCTCCTAGACACACAGCTCCTCTAGTAGTAAAGGAAGTTCCAACGTGCAGCGTTGAGTCGATAGGCACATAATCCCAATGTGTCTATTGAGTACGGCCGCGGAAACAGCCTGGCGCCATCTGTTGCCTAAAAGCGGCGATTTTTTAGGGATGAATTCCACTTGTTTACATGCGATTGAAAATAAATAAATTTTTACTGAAAATAAGAGTTTAACTATCGGATAACGAGAGTGTCTGTAGGAAAACTGATAAAATCTCGATTTACGGAAAAAAACTTTTGCTCTAGTTTATTAAACGGTTTGATCGGAGTTGATTTTTGAATTTATCTGTCTATGACAGACCTCCTATCGGATTACAAATATCACATCAAATATGTCAGTACTCTTGTTTTTCGAAAAAGGTATCAAGACAAATTATTGTGTTAATTGGATAAGTAATATTATATACATATATTCGCATATTTATACGATCTATTATTTTTGTAAAAGTAATGCTAGTTGTCAGATTTTGAGGTTAGAAAATTTAATTATCCCAGAATATTTATGGAGTATATTTTATTTTAATTGAAATGAAATTGAGGTTTTTATTAGTGGTATTGAGTTTCAAGTGAAGTTTTTATTTCGCTATGTCATGTGAAAAAACTTTTTGCTTATGTTTGTTGATTATGGCAGGAGCGACAGAAGACAGAACGCAGTCAAAAAGCTAGGAAAGGCAATTTGCATTGTTGTTTGGTGTTAGGAAATTTATAAATATAATCATAGATTTCCCTAATACTTCTCTTTATGTTACAATATATTTTTTATTTAATAAACACCTGTAATTTAACGTCGTATGGGGGAGAAGTAACAGACGTTTGTCTGATAACGCTGCACTGAATTTTGCTTATTCCATTCACTTTCAACTCCTGCACTCTCACCATATGAATTACTGCTAAACTTTTTCCCTTATTGAGTGTTTCAGGGTGAAAATCGATAGAATTACTTATAGCTTGAAATCCTGTTTTAATTAAAATATTCATCATCAATCCACGTGTTGACATTCGGCCGGTAATTTTTAAGGTTATGTTCATAGCCAACAACGAAACTAGAACGGGTTCAACTGGAATGAAAAGACCATTTTTTCACGAAATCTTTTTGCGAGAAAGTTCCCTCTATTAATTTGCTTCGTTTTGAAAAACGTTATATACGTTTTAAAGCAATCATTTATGCATGTATTATATTTAAAAACAATGCATACGTGCTATCTTATGTAAATTTCAAATTTCTATCCCTAAAAAATTTTCGGCTTTGGTCGCCGCGGGCGCTGTCTGTCATATCCGGTAAATATCAAGGTCATGTCCATACTCAATAGTCTATTCTATACTCTATCTGTTTCTATTATATCTATACTCTATATATTCTCTTTGGCTCGTCTATCGTCCTGTCTCCTCCACCCGAGCGGACCCGACCGGAACCGAAGGAGAGCGAGTGCGGGAGCGAAGGCAGAAAATGAACATAGTTAAAATTTCAATTTCTGAAAGAACTGAGAGATACGCGAGGAGGCCCAGGGCCGAGTTTGTTGGCGCGGCACCCTTTGACACCGCAGAACATTTAACAAACGAAAAAATGGTAAAAAATATTTATTAAGTAAAAGCAATTTAAAAAATCATTTTTATTATATGCGAGTTACCTTCATTTCTTAAAAAAGTTTTTGAATTTTTATTTGAGTACCTCGTGGCACCCGCAAAGTCATGGAAATTAATTTATTTGTATGTCAATATCGGTAATTCATACTGAAATAAACTAAAATTAAACCATATACGGCACGATTTCCTTAAGACTACAACTTGTTACTAAGGGTTTTTTGGGATCGGTGATTATGAATGTAAAGTCAAAAATTTAAAGAACGCAAAATAAATGATGAGCATGCTAAAAAAAATGTGAATTTAGCTTAAGTTTAATTAGAGGCTTTTGTTATCGCTGATGGCTATTTCGAACTTAAAAAGCAAAAGGGTGGGTTTTAGGGGTCTTGCCGAACTTTCTCACCCACTCTATAATTGGTGAGATAAAAAAAGACGATATTTGCCGTGTTTATATTTTCAAATATCGGCAATAAAACTTGTCATTCTTAACATTTTAGGTGTCGATATCGTAAGGGTAGTTTTTAGGGGTCTTGTCGAAAAATTTTACCCACTATATAAATCGTGAGATAAATAAAGCGGATTTTTATCGTTTTTATATTTTCAAATATCGACAATCAAACTTGTCATTTTTAACCTTGTCTATAATCGTTGAGATAAAAAAAGAGGATTTTTGATGTGTCTATATTTCCAAATATCGGCAATCACATTATGTTAAAAATTCGTCTTTTTGGGTTGAAAAAATATATTTTTAACAAAAAAAAAAACTAACTTAATTTCAATATATTCCAGACAAACTTCTGGCTCATGTGCTTTCCGGCATTTATTTCATCCCATGGACTGAAGCATTTAAATGGGATTACATATACGAGGAGGAGGATCACTCAGAAGGTGTTAAGTTTTTATTATTATTATTTTACCATTAAGCCATTTCCCTTTCGGGTTAGGCGTGACTTGCTCGGTTGGAAAATGTTAGTGGGTATGGTGGGTATATAGGTATAATGTACATAGATGTTAGGTATAGATATTTTAGATTGATCTGGAATTCTCGTGTTGTTTATTCAAATGACACGTTCATTCCGCAACACTGCTCCGACCCAGGTTGCTGATCAATCTCCCTAGCAATCACCCCAGGTGAGGAGCCTCACAAAAATGTTATGTGTGGTTCCCCACTTGGGCCCATTTAGTATCCAAGGTCTTTGTTTCAGGCGTCATTCACTCTATTGTCACTCTGTTTACAAACTATTTGTCGCCACAGTTTTCTGTCCTGGTATACTACTCTAGCTTCCTTCACTTCCATGCATTTTTTCATGCAAGCTCTTATGTTTCTATGGCTTCTTACGTCTCTTCGGATTAATGTCTCATTTAACGATTCTAACAATTCTTTCGGCGGTCTACCTCTAGGCATTCTGCCATTTACTTTACCTTTGTACACTTGTTTGGTCAGTCGCTCATCTTTCATTCTTTCAACATGTCCGAACCATCTTAACTGATTTCTTTCCAATGTGTCAACTATTGTCTCTCCTGTACCACATTCTTTGAGGATTATCTCGTTTCGGACTTTGTCCATCAGTGTTTTTCCGCATATTGTGCAAGGAGGTTAAATGCCAATCGCGTTAATTTTACTCCTGTCCTTCTCTTGACAGGTCCATGTCTCGCTACCGTATAGTAAAGTTGGCACGAATATAGAATTATGTATGGCCATTTGAGCTTTTTTTGATATTTTTTTATTTGTTAGGATGGACCCTGCTCTACCGATAACCTGCTTACCCTTATTTATGCGCCTATCTAACTCCCCATCTATTTTTCCGTCGCTAGTGAATAGACTACCTAGATATACGTACTTGTCAACTTGTTCTAATCTCTAATCATTTAGGACAATGCTGCACATTGTTTTCTCACTTTTTCCCTCAAATACCATGATTTTTGTTTTATTTACATTAATTTTGAGGCCCATGTTCTTCATGCTTGTATTAAGTTTATTTGACATTCTTTGCAAGTACTCGATTGATTCTGCCATAACAATCTTGTCATCTGCGAAAGGTAACACACGTACCTTCACCGTTTCGAGATCTACACCTTCTTCATTGAAGAGGGCAGTTCTTAGACACTTATCCATAAATATGATAAATAGCCACAAGGACATAACGCATCCTTGTTTCACGTTTTGCATAATATCGAACCAATCACTCAGGTTTCCATTTATCCTGACACTCGCTTTACTACCTGTATATATTGTTTTTATTGCTTGTAGGAGCCATCCATTGACTCCGTACTCTTTAAGGACTTTCCAAAGTTTACTTCTATTTACCTTGTCAAATGATTTTTCTAGGTCAACAAATGCACAGAAAACTTTCTTTCCTACTCTCAAGCTTTTTTTGTGATCTGTCTCAGGCTAAATATCTGATCTGTACATGATCTTCCTGGCATAAATCCACTTTGGACTTCCCATATCTTTTCTTCTGTAATTTTCATTACCCTACGAATGAGTATTTTTGAGTATATTTTACTTACGGTACTTAGTAAGCTGATACCTCTGTAATTACTGAATTTGCTTTTATCTCCCTTTCTTTTGTATATTGGTACGATAATCGCTTTTCTCCAATCGTCTGGGACTTTTCCCATCTCGATACATAAATTTATCAATTCGCACAACCTGTGAGGTATGTATTCGCCACCGTATTTAAGCATTTCAGCGCTAATACTGTCTACGCCAGCAGCCTTACCGTTTTTTAAGTTCTTAATTATATCTCTAACCTCAGTGACACAGACTTTTTCAATTGGGTTTTCTAATGCATCATGTTCTATGTCGCAGTTCTGTTGCCCTATATCTTCACCTCCTAATAATTCTTTAAAAGAGTCTTTTAACGCGTCTACTATGCCGCTTATATCATATAGCATTTCACCTTTGCTGTTTCTCATGCTGACAAACTCTGTACTCTTACTTTCTTTTATCAGTTTAAATAATGGTTTCATAATTCCTTCAAAGCTGTTTTGTATTTTCCTCTCTTCTTCTGTTCTGATTTTTTCTTTACTCTCCTTGACTAGTCGTTTAACTTTCCTCTTTTTGTCTTTGTAATCATTTTCGAGTCTATTTCTGTCCTCATCGCTAAGACGTGTGATATTTTAAATATATTTTATTTTCAATATGTACCATTTTTTTTATAGAGCGGTTAGGTCTTTCTTGGATAAAAATTCAACTATTTGGTTGCAAGTTCAACTACTTTGTTAAAAATTCGTCTTTTTGGGTTGAAAAAATCAATTTTTAACAAAACAGAACTAACTTAATTTCAATATATTCCAGACAAACTTCTGGCTCATCTGCTTTCCGGAGTTTATTTCATCCCATGAACTGAAGGAATCACATATACGAGGAGGAGGATCACTCGGAGGGTGTTAAGTTTTAATTTTTAATATATTTTATTTACAATGTGTGAGCCTTTTGACTCGTGTCCCTTAGCACCCCTTACCACATCCAAGAAAAAAACTGTTTGACACCTAAATAGTTTCCGGGCTAGACGTGTTCGCAGTATTTTTCCTATTACTCTTTTACCACGCCTAGCGCAAAAACTATAAGGTCTTCCAACTCCATTTTTTACATGGAAACGTATTTTACGTGTCTCATGCGAGGAAAATTATTGAAGGCCCTCATAAAAATACT
>CAKNYM010053096.1:344744-428122 GCA_932195095.1 Andricus curvator
CAGCAACTTCATTTTTTAACACGGAAACGTGTTTTACGTGTCTCATGCGAGGATCGAGATTCCAGATAGAAAGAGATAAAATTTCTCTAAAGTCTCTTGTACCTTGGGTACACAAAAGTATTTTGAAAAGTGAAGACTTCACCAGCGAGTATGAAATCTGCAGCATGCTTATACAGAAAAATTATATCAATCATACTTTGCATGCGTGTGATTGATGACAAGAAATGTGTCTAGGGGAAAGATATCCACAGGGAATGAAAAAAGTTAAAAATTCTAAAGATGCTCTTTTTATAATTAAATGTGACCGCCTTTCCCCTATGAAATTCAACCGCTTTGATTTCAAAATACTGTGTTTTGCAACAGACAAAATAAATCACATTGCATGTGTGTGTGTCAGTGCACAATAAGTGGAAGCTAATTTACACTTATCAATAAATAATTGAGATTCCAGATAGAAAGAGATAAAATTTCTTTAAAGTCTCTTGTACCTTGGGTACAAAAAAGTATTTTGAAAAGTGAAGACTTTATCAGCGAGTATGAATTCTGCAGCATGCTTATACAGAAAAATTATATCAATCATACTTTGCATGCGTGTGATTGATTACAAGAAATATGTCTAGGGGAAAGATATCCGCAGGGAATCAAAAACGTTAAAAATTCTAAAGATGCTCTTTTTAAAATTAACTGTGATCGCCTTTCTTCTATAAAATTGAACCGTTTTGATTTCAAAATACTGTGTTTTGCAACAGACAAAATAAATCACATTGCATGTGTGTGATAATGAATATTGGAAAAGGAAACTGTCACACTTTGCATGTGTGTGACTCATTTGAGGGGGGTCACGGGGGTCACATACATATTCAAATCTACAAAATAATTAATGTATTAACAAAAAATTCTTCTTACAGGTTCCGCAACTCGCATGGAGTTTAACACGTGTTACTTAACACTCAAAAAATAAGTTTTTGTCAATTTTATCCAGAATCGTCAATATTACCTGAATTCGAGTTGAAACTGAACATTTCGGTTCACAGCCATAAAATACGATTAAATAATTACCTTTTAAATATTAACCCATAAGTGAACAATGGGTTTTTGCGAGTTTTTCTCTCTCGTTATGATTTTTTTGCCGCTTTTTGAAAAACACATGGTTTCTATTACATAAAGCTTAACTTTTTGTTCATAATTAGATGTTTAAATAACTCTTTCACACAATTTATTATTTTTTTTGAAATGTTTTCTCAGATTAGTGTTAGAATGTGGCGGCTTATTATGATTTTTTCAACTTTTCAGTTAGAACGAGGCAATAATAATTTTAATTCAACAGATATAATTGTTCAAACCATTCACATTTGTTTATAACACTTTTTAATTAATTCACTTTTTAATTAGAGAGAGGTAATAATTGATGCAAGTTCAGGAACATAATTGTTTCAACAAGTTATTATTTTTTATAACTTTTTTCTCTTAGAGAAAATTTGAAGAAGATTTCAAATATCTGTTTTATTTCAGAAAAATATATTCACAAAAAAGAAAAAGATTGTTTGAAAAATGATTCTCTCTGACGTTTATTTATTATCGTGTTTCTAAGTAAAACCCCAAATCAAAGTTAAACATTTCAGAAAAAAAATAAGAAATTTTAATTATTATTAACTCACTGTAAGTGAAAAGTGGACAAAAAGTTAAACATTTGAGAAAAAATCGCTACTTTTTGAAATAATAATAAATTGTTCAAACAATCATGTTTGCTAACTTGGAGTAATTATTACCTCAATTTGATTGAAAAACTGCAACTTTCTAGCATTATTATAAGATACTATTATAATATTATGAAAAATAATAAATGTTTTGAAAATTTGTTTCTGTTAAATTTTATTGATTATTGCCTCGCTCTAAATGAAAAGTTGAAAAAAGTTGAAAAATTCGGAAAAAACCGGGACTTTGTAATTCTATTCTAGGAGAAAATTCCTAATAACCATAATAAATGGTTTGAACAATTTATTTGAACATTTGTTTATTAGTAGAAAGTAATATCTTATATATTAGAAACAATATATATATATATTAGAAAAAGCACAAACAAGAAGAATTACTGACAAAACCTCGAGAAACACCATTTTTCACTCATAGTGACTTTTTGAGACCCTTCAAAATAGACTTACGGAGATGAAATTAAAAAAATAATTTTTTATTTATATTTCATGGCTAATTGGGAAGAGAAATGACGAGAGATTACTCGACATGCCTAACATTGACTATTCTGTCGCAAATTTACGAAAACGTATTTTTTTATAAATACTAGTTAAACTTTATGGGGCTTGCGTACCCTGTAGGTTTATATATTTTTTTAAATAAAAAAAGTTACTTGATCTTTTTGTAGACTCGAACAAATTTGGGTGCGATATGCATGAATATTCGTAGAAACAATTTCCCAATGCATTCTGGTACCAACCTACGTGACACCCTTGATTTGATAAATTCCATATTCCTGATTTTTCATGAAATTTTAAATCAAGAAAACAAAACAGTTTTCCGAAAATTTCGAATTTCTCGATCTATTTATGGAAAAAGGTTATCGGTAATAACTTGAAAATTGTGGCTTGTAGAGGAGCGTACATTTATAACAAATACATTGTTTATAAGGCTATGGATAAATAATGGCTGGTCGTACGGGAATATATTACGAGAGCGAAAATGTTCACCCTTTTATCTCCCCAATTATCCGAAAAAAGCTTGCCACAATTTTCCGCCCCAAACACATTAGTACTGGGTGTTCCTCCTATTATTTCGGGCCTATAATAAGTAATAATACAATATTTTGTTTATATACAATATTTATACACTTCAATATTACTTATTTACTTATATAACTATATTTATAAGTAAAAAAACCCCATAGACAATTTATCAAGATATTAAAATTTGATATTCTGATCTATCGAAATTTGAATTTACCGCCAAATTCTCTAAAATGGAGTTGAGATTGTAGGTTATGTTAACTTTGAATCGACTGTGCATGAGACAAGTTCTAAATCGAAAAGGCCATCTCTAGCGCCACCTGTCACAAAAAAAAAAAAAAAAACAGTTGCCGACACAACAGATGTTACCGACAGAGTAGAACATATTTACCAACAATTATTATTTTTATAAAAAAACTTTTTTTCTTTCCCAACTCCATGCTTTGCTATACACGTTCCTTTTACATTAATTAATACTTTCCCAAAATTTTTCCGCTTTTTTTAAACTTTTTTTTTTAAATATGGGAACCAATTTCGATCTTGGGACTGGCTTGGTCGGTTGATATGAGTGTCACATGCCCTTAATTGAAATTTCCATTTTCATCTGCATTCGAAAAGTTTCTAAACATAATAGCGATAAATAATTAAATTAAGGTAAAATAAATTAGCTTCTATGCAGAAGATGGGTGACTTTAATATAAGAGAAACGTTATTAGTCATATAAATTTTATTTCAAACTAACAAGGGGATCCTTACCAACTTGTAATATACTAAGTAATAAGGTGCGCTTTTCAGGCAAGCTCAAGCAAAACGGCTTTTAGAAAATCCACGCACGTTACATGGACTGCGATGCAAGAGTCTTTCGAGTCTCGGTTAGATCAGGCGGTAGCGCTTCTAGTTTTTAACCGGGCTCGATTTCTGCTGCTTGCATTTTTGCCCATTTTTTTCATTCAAGTTTTTGTTATTGCAATTGACTATTAAGTTTATTTAAAATTTAAATCAATCCCAAATATTCATTTTTAAGCACTTTTTGTATATGAAAAAATTGGGGGTTTCAACCTTTACCACTTTTACTCCAAGAAAAGTTTTTTTCTCATTCAGCTGAACAAGATCATTTCTTTTATTACTATTTTTATATGAGATAACAATAAAATACATAAAAAGTGTAATAAGAATAAAATAATTAATTAAATATAAAAAATATTAAAATAAAATGATATAAAAATAGAATATAATTAAAATACATTTTCTGTTATTACTATAATATTCACATTTTGAAATTAGAGTGATGAGTAGTGTTTTTTAACCAAAAATTGCGTAAGGAATCAGAATTTTTCAAGGTTGTCGCGGCACTGGCTTATCCTTGGAATATTAACTTTGAAAGTGTTAAAGGTTGAAACCCCCAAGTTTTTCATCTGAAACAAATGGTTAAAAATTATTATTTTGGCTTGATTTAAATAAATGTAGTCATCAATTACAATAAAAAAATTGCAATGTAACACAAAAATGACAAAAATTTCAGACAGGAGGAATCGAGGCCAGATTTTCCGGTTACATGGTCGGAGCGCTACCGCCTGATCTAACCGGGAGTTAATAAACTTTCCCAGAGGGGTCCATGCAATGCGCGTGGAATTTTTTAACAATGACTTATTACGGAGAGGAGTATGAATCCAAGCTAAATTTCGAAGGCTGTAGTTTCCCATTGTAAAAGAAAATTTATGGTAAATTGTTAAAATTGTCGGGGGGATTTTAGAGTTTTGCAGATTCAGATATTAGTAAAGCTGATGCGAAAAAAAATATCGAGGGGTCATCGTGAGCAGAGGGTTTGAAATTAGTGAAAAATTTGTGGCGGGATCAGCAATTACTAAACCGAATGTGTGCTTGTTTAACGCTAATGAACGTCGAGGAAGGATAATAGTATACTGTGAGGATGATAACGGCGTTTGTCTCTTGAATTGTCGAGCGATCGGATCAATGAGCCATTCGAGTTTTGCCACTCGATATAAATGATCGTTAAGCACTTAGCTTGCACTCGAGCTTGGATTCAACTCAAGTACTAAGTGGGGTAATAAAATTTCGAAACCTTTATAACTGTATAAATCTTTTAAAAGTGCATTTTCTTGCATAAAACATCCCTTTTCAGAAAATTAAAATTTCCGCACTCTTCACGAGAAGCAGGCTATTTTTCTCTTTAAACAATATTAGGGGAAATAAAGATATAAATGAAAGCCGAAAATAGATAATCGTGGACTGTAAATAAAGTAAGGGAGGAAAATAGGATGAAAGGTGTGAAAGGAAATAAAAGTAGATAAATATGATGAAAAATATAATGGAGATGATAAATTCAAATACAGAGAGATTCTTTAATGATGACGGGCTTCAAAAGGATAAAAATTGTAGAATTTAAGAGGATTTCAAATTCAAATTAGGGTGCCGTAGTTCAAGGAAAACCTTGAAATCAAGGCAAAGTCACGGAATTTTATTCGTAAGGGAGAGTCTGGGATTTTATCAAAACATTGCAAAATTCAGGGTATTTCTTTAAGAAGCATTTTAAGTAACTGTAAACAATATAATCAGGGCGGCAACACATTCACTTTTAGTCACTTTCTAAAGATAAAGTCACCATAGTTACTTTTAAAAGTGAAAAGATCACTTTAATAACTTTTCTTTCAATAAATTAGCCCATGGGTTAAACACTTTTGAATTCAACCTATTTATGAATTTTCTTGAATTCTTTTGAAATCTTTTAGGGAATTTTAAAAGATTTCAATGAATTTTTAATATATTTCACTAATTTGAAGGCATTTTAATGGATTTTAGGGGATTTTAAAGGCTTTAAGGTATTTTCAAAACATCTAAGGAATTTTCAAGAACTTTAAAAAATATCCACGGATTTTAATACATTTCCAAGGATTTGAAGTATTTTAGGGTATTTGAATAGAATTTAAGGAAGTTGTAATAGATTTTAATAATTTTAACGGATTTCAAATGATTTTAAAGACTTTAGAGTATTTTTAAAAATTGCAAGTAATTTTCAAGAGCTTTAAAAACTTGCAAGAGGTTTCAAAGGATTTGAAATATTTCAGAGTATTTTAGCAGATTCCAAGACATTTTCAAGAGATTTAAATATGTTCAAGTATATGAATATTTTTAAGGGATTTTTAAAGCTCTCAAGGTGAATTTTTCAGAAGGGATTTCAAAATATTTTAAAGGATTTGAAATATTTTATGGTATTTTAAAAGATTCCAAAGCATTTCCAAGAGCTTCAAAAAGTTTCAATGGATTTCAAGAGATTTCAGAGGATGTGAAATAGTTTAGGGAGATTTGAAAGGTTTCAAAAAAATTGTAATTGATTTCAGTAATTTAAAGGGGTTTACAAATTTTTAAGGTATTTTAAAAGATTCCAAGGCATTTTCAACAAATTAAAAAAAATCAAGAGATATCGAAGGATTTTAATTGTATTTTAAGAAATATCTTAAGAAATTTTTCAGGCTTTCAGGAAATATCATAAAATTTCATAAAACTTCACAGGAATTTAATGAGATTTACCCTGAATTTGTATTAATTTATCCCATGCACATAAAAAATGTTACCCTGAATTCTTTTAAATTCTTTGGAATACTTTGGAGTCCTCTTGATTTTTTTAAATCACTCGAATTCTTCTAAATTCGCTAATTACTAATTACTAAATTCAATTAATACTTTTTTTTCAAGTTTTTGTTTAATTCATTTGGAAGCCTGTTTAACTCACCTTGAATTTTCAGCCATTTCATCAAATTCAAAACAATTCCCTTGAATTTTTCTAAACTTATTTCAAACTGACTGAATTCAATGAATTTTTTATATTTTGGTTTTGTATTCAATTTACTTTAATTTTTATAAATTTCATTGAATTGTTCTAATTTCCTTCAAATCCCTGTAATTCCACTCTAATTTTACTAAAATTAATTACATTTTTTAGATCTTTTTTTCTTGAAATAATTTGATTTTTTTATTTAACTTGAATTGTTTTGAAGTCTTATGAATGGAATTCTTTTAAATTCAAAAGAATATTAGTCAATTTATTATTTCAAATCAATCACTTTGAGTCACTTTTTTGGGTCACAATTTTGAAAATTAAGTCTTGCGGCCACCCTGATTTCAAGAGAATATTAATTTACAAATTACGTATTTAAATTTGAAACGTTTATATTTGCAAAATTTAAAACTGGATACGATTGTCCTCGTAAATAGTGAAACTTTATTCATACTAGTCACGAAAAATTTATTTTACTCCTCAGGATTTGAAGTTCCTTTATCTTTTGCATGAATATTTGCGAAAAGGAGGAAATGGCTCGACGAATTTAGTGCTTCGGATCCTCGATATCCCGAGGCAGAGGAGCATCGTGGAAGTATGCACCTGATACTCTTCGACTTCGAAACCTTCCAGAGTTGCAGGCAAAAATGCAAAAAACCCGGTTCCGGTGACCCTGAGGCAATACTCTCCCCGTATTGCTCTCTTCTCATTTTACTTGACTGCATGCGGAAGTCCTATGAATTTTCAAGTTCAACTCGTAACAGACGCTGAAGTCAGAGTAAAAGGAGAAGAAAGGACCTTTTGTAATAAAATTTCATCGTCCCAGTTTTGAATAAAATAACGTTCGTGAAATGCAATTCTCTTCAGAATCTGCATTCGGGTTCTGGACTCCCGAAACTGCGCAAATGAATATTGGATAGAGTCCCGAAAGATCCTACCAATCGGAACACCGCTTTCATCGCACTGCGGAAAAATCATCCAAAAATGTATGCGAATCGAAATATTCATAAATATTCAAAGTGTTTGATTTATCGCTTTTTATAAACATCAGAAGATGAATTAAAAATTGAAATTTTTAAAACATTAAAAGATAAATTTTCAATCCAAAATGATTAATTTACAACAAAAAAGTTGAATTTTCTAACAAACAAAAAAAATACTTTTTAACAAGAGAGTTAAATTTTCCACAGAATCATTCAACTTTCAACACAATAGTTAAATTTCTAACTAAATTGTGGAGTTTCCAACGTACAAAGATGAGTTTTCAATCAAATGGTAGAATTAATTATAAAAAGGTTAACCTTCAGCCAAAAACAGTTGCATTTTTAACCAGATAATTACGTTTTTTAGAAGACAGTTGAAGTTTCAACAAAAAATATTAATTTTCAATCCAAAAGGGCGAATTTTCTATCTAAATAGACGAATTTTCAACAAGGAAGTTTTTTTAACAAAATTTTTGAATATGTAGCAAAATAATTAAATTTTCAACAAAATAATTCAACTTTCAATCAAATAGTTGAGTTTTCAACCTACAAAGATGAATTTTCAACCAAAAGATGAATTTTTAATGAAGTAGTTCAACTTTCAATACAGAAATTGAATTTTTCAACCAGAAATACGAATTTTCAATAAATAAATATTTTTGAGTCAGAAAGAAAAAAGTTTCCATCCAAATTGTTGAACATTCAAGGCAAAGGACGATTTTTCTGTAACGTAGTTGAATTTTCAACGCGCGAAAATGAATTTTGGACAAAAAAGATAATTTACAACCAAGCAGTTGCATTTTTAACTAAAAAGGAGGAAATTTTAAGCTAATAAGATTAATTTGAAACCAAAAACAATTTAATAAAATATTTAACTAAAAATATAACGTCAGGAGAGTGGCCGCCAAATTTCATTTTCAAAATTCCCTAACTTTCCCCTGACCAATAATGTTACATATGGGGTTTTCCCTGACCTACGGTCACCCGGAAATATTTTTGATGGGAACATTTGAGAATATCATGATACGAGAAAGTTTTTTCTTTTAGAAAGATCGTAAGCTTGAATGACCCTAATATCATTACTGCTCAGTGTGATCACTAACGTTGATAATAATCTTGCAGAATTTGTTGGATGTGTCCCTTCAAATTTGCATTACCATGTATTATATATAAACCCATCATCATTTTGCAAGTTTTGCGATAAAGTTAGCGTTTCGCTTATGACTTCCTCCTTCTGGTTATTATTCGTAGTAATTTATTGATATTTTCACTTAACACCGTAAAAATTAATTCACTCTGCGCTCTCTCATCAACTTACACATTATTCTCATAAATTATTTTTATATATTACTCTTTTCTACATTTCGATAATAAAACTAAAGAAAATAAAATACAAAAAATAAAATAAAATAAAACTATTATCAAAAATTTATCAAATCGTGTTAAACGATACTAAATTTGTCGGTTGTGTGACGTTATCGGACTTCTGACGCTCGATACAAATATAACACGTCAGCGCGGATTCGTATCGTGACAAATCGACACGCTCTAATCATTAATCAACTTTCGCGTTTACATACCACTCGTCAAAACGATAAACTTCACTAGATTATTATTATGACTTATGACCATTTACCCCTTTTATTCCTGCGGAACAATACTCCATTTTAAGACAATCTTTCGTGAAATGATCAATTCGTGCACTAATTAATTTAATTTAATTATTCTATCCAATCAATTGGGCCGAAAGTTGGGCTTCCTTACAGAATTTCCTAGAGGAATAAATTTTGAAAGTTTGTTCTAAACTTGAAAATGGTTGGCCGCAATATGCCGTGAGATATTTGTCCGTGGTTTGCCCGCCAGCAAAACCGATATTCAGTCTCCCCTACCCATCTTTTTTGGATGAGGACCTCCAGACTGCAGAGTCTGGTACCCGTTAGTTGTTGCCTTTACCTGTTCTTGTTCCGGATTCCAGGGTTTAACTTTAGCTTCTTGTTTCCAGTTTCTACCCCTTTTACCCCTTTCTACCCCTTTTACCCCTTTCTACCCCCTTAATTACTATCTCTTACTCTCTTGCCTTTATTATCACCCCTTGGTCGATACAATGTTTCATGGATTTCCATATTTTAAAATTTCACAGTATAGTGTAGATTTGATGGAAAACATCAGTAAAGAAGTACCTCGTTAATGAGTGAAATTAGAAAAGTTGTTTGTGACCGAAATCACTATCTCTTCTTTCTATTTTTGGCCACTGGAAGGAAATCCGCAATCAGCGGTCCATATTCATAAAGCCTTGTGTGTCTCTCCCTACTGATATTTTATTTTTTGACCAAAAAGAAGAGTTTTCAACAGTTTTAAAAAATTGTTAAAAACTTTAAAATTTAAAAAAATTCATCAAAGTAAACAATAATTACCAAAAATGTTGTACTAATTAGAACTCGATTCCTGTATGTAAGGAAGAAAAGACTTGTCTAATGTTCGTATAGTAAGATTTTACAAAATGAAGTCCTTAAAATAAATTCTTACTAAAAAAATCCAAGTTTTGAAATTAAATTCCAGGCCATTTCGAAAGTTTTTAAGTTTCTTTGAAGCACCTCTAAAAGTCCCATTTTAAGAAAAGAAACTTTTAGAACCTTGCATAATTATCCTTAAAAGATCCTATCGAGTTGCAACTCCAGGATTTACGAGAAGCTCTTTTATTTGCTCAAGGGTAAGTAAGACGTTTCGAAAGGTCGGAATGAACCATCAGCAGAATGAAAAGCAGCAGGAGTAACAGAATCGCGTGCTAACGTAAGAAGATCCTCGCGGTTTTCTCCAATTGTTAATTGTTCGCAGGGGTTCTTTAGCTGGTGAAGCCGCTTAGCAAAACGCCGAAGGAGTCAGTGTTTACGCATTAAAATACAGTAAAACCCGGGGATAGGTTTCACTTGTTCCCATCATGCATGAAGGCAATTAAAGCTTGGAAGACGACTGGAAGGGCAAAAAACGTGTTGAATCGCAGGATGTGAACGAATGGACGAAGACATGAGAGAAGGTGTACGAATGTAGAATGTATGTGCAAAAGTTGGGGTGTATTTGTATCTACAGTAGACTCTCACAAAGCGCCCGGTGCTCGGGACAGAAGTCCTCACTAAGGGGCCGCTCAGGTAAGCCACGCCCCTTAGACTTGCCGGGAAATATCTCTGAGACGCATTGACGGATTATTTGAATATCGTCTCGCGCACGCGCATATAATCCACGCTCAAGCCGCTTACCGAATTTAGAGGCAATGGAAGGGAGAGGCACTTGGCGAGAAAAGGCGCTTTGTGAGAGTCAGCTGTATTAGTTATAGACTATAGAGCGTGGGATAACCAACAATTGTTACGTGAAGGAAATGACGCGGCTCTAATAATTACCGCGAAGAATTGTTCTACTCGTCTTCCAGGGCTGCCTCGCGGAACTACGGATGGTGGGCCAATCGTCTCCCTATTCGAATTCGAATAACGTCCTTTCGATATAATTCAAATGATGAAAACCTCGAACCTCGGCTTCATTTTACTACCTAACCGAGTAGCGTCTTTGGAACCGATTCCTTGGAGAGTCGCTTACCAAGGCGCGGCGTTATCCTAGGGAATTATGCTAAATGCGAATAAACCCGATAGAGAATTTCACGCTGTCTTTCGGCCTTCGGAAACCATACCATGAGAAATTGGACGTCTGTATTTGGAGAGGACAACGACGAGAGAGGAATAGCAATTGATTGTCATATACCTTTTCTCACTCAAACCCTTTAGGAGTCAGGGTCTTGAATCTCTGAGTACTGATTTCAAGGCGAAATGAACTTCTCAAAATCCATTTTATGGAAAGGGATCTCTCCTTTTCTGCTCGGTTCAGTGGGTATTGAAAGTTGATTGTAATTACTCTTCTCAAATTCATTCTTCAATCATTTATCTCAACTTTTGAGTTTTTCAAAATTATTCGGACAGGAGACTCTGCAACCTGAAACTAAAATTTCTGAAAGGGTTGTACATAATCTACCTTACCAATTGGGGGGAGGGGGGTTAAAACTATGTCGTTAAGAAAGGTGGGGGGGGGGGGTCAATGGAAGTAATGTTACGCACTTGATAACGTTCAATTTGAAAATCACTTTCATATTTCAGACTTCACACTCTTTTCTCTATTCCCCTTTTTTAAAGAATTATTTTTTCCCTGATTTAAAGAAACGTCCCCTTTCCCCCCTTTTTCCTAATTAGAAAATCAATCAATTTTTAGCTGAAAATCCATTTTTTTGTTCAAAGGTATACTATTATAATTTTGGGGCGGAATTCATCTCGTTTTGTTAAAAATTCTACTATTTGGTTCAAAATTAAAAATTTGTTGAAAATTCAACTATTTTGTTAGAAAATCATCATTTTTGGTCAAAAATTCCTAATACTTGGTTGAAAATTTAACTACTTTGTTAAAAATTCATTTTTTTGTATAGAACATTAATCTTCCTGGTGGAAAATTGATTTTTTTGGGTGAAAAGTTATCTATTCGGAAGTTAACATTCGACATTTTAGCCTAAAAACTTAACTTTTTGGTTGAAAAAACTGCTCTTTGGGTAGAAAATTAATCTTGTTTTTAGAAAATTCATCTATTTGGTATTTTGTTGAAAATTCGCCTTTTGGTAGAAAATTGATCTTTTAAGGTAGGAAAGTCATCTTTCTTGGTTGAAAATTAACTTTTATGCTGACAATTCAAATTTTTGGGTTTAAAATTCTACTTTTTTCTACAAAATTCGTCGTTTCTTTTGAAAATGCAACTGTTTAAGGTCGAAGCTAATTATTTTTTGTTTCGAAATTCGATCATTTGGTTGCAGATTCATCTTCGGAGTTCAAAATTCAACTATTTGCTTAAAAATTCAAATTTTTTGTTTGAAAATGCAATATATTTCGACATTAAATCTTGGGAATATGGTACCTACATAATAGTTTTTCAAAGAATTTATTCCTGTTTTTTTGGTTGAATTTAAATATTTTTTCTCTAAAAATTTGACCATTTGGTTAAAAATGCATCTTTTGAGGTCGAAAATCCAACTATTTTATCGGAGTTATTTTTTCGGTCGGAAATTTAACTGTTTGTTAAAAGTTTGTCCTTTTGGATTAAAAATTCACCTTTATGGTAGAAAAGTCAACTTTCTTAAAAATTCAACTTCTTGGTTTCAAAATTCCACTATTTTCTAAAAATTTCGTTTTTTTTGCCTTGAAAATTTAACGATTTGGTTGAAAATGCAACTGTTTTTGATTGATGTGTAATTTTTTTGTTTGAAAATCGGATCATTTGGTTGAACATTTTTCTTCGTAGGTTAAAAATTCAACTAATTGCTCAAAAATTCAAATTTTTTGTTGAAAATTGTTTTTTTTTCTTGGTTAATTTGGTTATTAAGAAACTATTTCGTTAAAAATTAATTTGTTGTTCAAAATTCGTCTTTTGTGGTGGCAAATTTATCTCTTTTAATATCATAAATTATTTTTTTTAAAAAGAATTTATTACTTAATCATTATTCCTCTGTTTTCGTGGTTTTCTTGGTTAATTGCCGAAGCTTATATTTCATCACACGGTCACTAGAAACGCGAAAAACGCCAATGGTTACCTTACTCCTGGGAAACCAAAGGAATTTTAACCGGATGAAGCTATAAGTGGGCAAAGTTGACGAAAGAGGAATCGCAAAGTGGATGAAAGAGGAAGGAAGATGCTGGACGAGGAAACGACAATCCCGATGATGACGTAGAGCAAGTCGAGCATGAAATCATTTATCTCCGGGATAAGCATGAAAGAACGAGACTCTTTCTTCCTCCTTACATGGATTTAAAGTTTCTCTCTTGTTCTGGATGAGTTTTTTTTATCTATCTCCTTCTCCTGAGAGGAACAACCCTCGTAACTTATCTCAGTTACCGGTAGAAAAGTTCATGTCACTTTCAGAAAGGGTGGCAGCCTGACAAAGAGGTTGGAAGATGCTTTCCGCTATAGCGGACTGAAAATTGCTCCTTGTCTGGCGATATCAGAAGAGAAATATGTTCGTGTTGCTGTTCAATATGTACACCTGAAGGTACATTTGTGTGGTTATATCCTTGCAATGACGGGAGTAAACAATCGCACCCTCCGAGGGACACAAGGGATATCATAACCCTACTAGTCGTTTCGAGTGTCAGAACTATAGGAACGCTTGTGTACAAACCAATTATGAACACACGTATATAAACCGATACTAAGCTCTGCTGTTCACAGACGTTGTTTAATTGAGATACACGGGGAGAGAATTGTTTTGGACATTGTCGAGAGGAGACTCGAATGTATACATATTGTTTTGACGAACTGACGATACCCGTAGCATAAGTTCACAAAGGATATTTTCCATATTTCAAATGAAATTGTTAGAGTAAATATAAAATATTGTAACTGCAGGGATGTCAGGATGCAATATACAGGTTTTAAAATTTGAATAAAGACGATTCAAACTAATATAAACCTGCCTTTATCATAATTAGATCAACAGTAATAACGTGTGTGCTTCATCATGATTGGCTAAGCTCTGCCTTTCACTTATCTAAGCTCTCTTATTACATATCGGAACCTACATTGTTCCTGATAACAGCTCAACGTATAGCTGGAAGCAAAGGAATTTAGAAAGATCCCTGGATCAGTGAAAGTGAATATCTTTGCACCGGAGCATCATGGGAGCATCGAAATAAAATTATGACTATCTAATCGGGAGCAGTGACAGTTCAGATGTAGTACAGATGTTTCGATTGTAGGCGGTAATTACATTGAAATATCCAGAAACACAAGGAAAACAACAAACTAGACATCCAGATGCATTATGCGATTGGGGATAATCTTCGATGCTCAGGGGCATCAACAATTTTGGATTCTTTTAGCACGAAATTCTACTATTATTAGGATTAAAATTTCAAGTCCCTCAATTAGGCTTTTTTGTCATATTTTTTAAGTTTCAGGGGTTGCAGTTGGGGATGATACTTGATGTTCAGGGGAATCAAACCATTTTTGGATTCTTTTAGCATGAAATTATACTATCACCAGGAATACAATTTTTTAGAACTTGGAGGTAATCCTCAATTATTAGAATAAATTTTGTAGGTCCCAAAGTTAGGGCTTTTTGCCGAATTTCGTGGGTTAAAAGGCTGAAAAGGTGTGTTATACTCGCACAGGAAATGTTTACTTTAGTCTTTTTCACGTTTGCTTGGGGTATCTGTATATTTTTATTCGTTCACTTTTTATTTTCTAATCACATATATTGTGTAAACAAGGAAGCTCCCCAATTTATCGCGTTTCTCATTTTCGCTTGCTTCCTACTCTTCGTTCTCATTGAAAAAAAAAAATTACCATTGCTACTCGGCGAGTATCACTGTTTTCTCCCCCTTTTTTTCTACGTACGTATGTATGCGCCGAGGATCAATGCTGAGGCACGTCTGTGTACCTGTTGAACCTGTATTTTAATTTCGAATGAAGGCTACATCCGCCATTCATTCCTCTTTTACGACTCAGGTTCAATTGACTAAAAAGTAAATACATGACTGCAAAAGAAAAAAACTATATGTTTGAAAATGCTAATTACCACGTCCAGACATCAAAACAAAATGCTATAACTATGGCAGGCACTTATTCCGAGCTTTGATCTTTGGACATTTATGATTTCACCTTTGAATTATCACCTGAAATATAAAATATTCTTTGATTAGAAAGCATTTTCAACTTGGAAATTGAGTTTGAGATCAGTGGTGTAGTTATGTTAGTGCGTAGCTGTATACGAATTGAGCCCCGGCTATTTAGGTATAATTTTCGTAGTGTACGAATTGAGTCCCGCGAGGGATGAAGACGATTGACCTCTCCACTGCTCAATTCCCCTGAGCGCTTTCTGTGAGACCCTCCCTACCTGTAATCTTAAATTCATTAAGTATTTTTAATCGCATCAGTTCTGTAAGTAGTGCGATTCTAGAATAAATATATTGCAGGAAATAGATTTTGTTTATGTTTTCTACAATTACTGGAAACACTGGAAACATGCTGCCGCAAAATGAATATTTTTGAATTCAGCTTCAGTTATATTATTAATACGTTTTCACTATTATAGTGAAATCTTCCTTTTAGCTTCATGAACCTAATTTCAAGAGCCAGCTCCTTCTTCAATGAAACACAGTTCCGGGTTTTTGGTTTCAAGCCGAAGAAGTGGGCAGCGGTGGGAGTTCCACACCAGGACTCAATTCGTAAATCAAGTTTAAAGCCCCGGGACTCAATTACACAACATGGTGCTTACGAACTTAATTCACCAGCACCGGTAGTGAGTTGGTTAATTCATAAAAGTAATTTTAACAGGAAAGCGCTTTTCGATGTAAATAGAACTTGCCTAATATTACTACATGATGCAAGTTTTACATTTAAAGGAAAATTTGTCGAATTTGCATAATTCGAGAAACGTCTTTGTCATTAAAAGTACAGAAATGAGCTTAGCACACGAAGCCGGAGGATGGTTCGAGGCTCGTACCACAAACTTCTAGAATCTAGATTCTAGTTGGATCCGTATGATAATCTTGTTTTCCCCAGTTTCGAGCATTCCACGCTCCCTTCGTCGCCCACCAGCCTTACCCCCTGGCTTTTAAAATATCGTTCCCGAATGTCTCTGAGGTCGACCTCCGGGGTGATTCGACTGGCTCTTACTACACTCAGGAACTTCTTTAACAAAGCAAGTGAAAACTATATACAATGGAGAGAAAAAGAAAGATGCAAATTATGCTCTTTTCATTTTTTTAACGAGTAAATTTAATATTCTCTTTAGAAACTTTTTTGTCATATATATGGGCAGTGACACCATACAATGTAAATTTTAACGGGCCAAGATTTTCCAGACATGCCCAGCCATAGTCCAGAATTAGAAACGATTTTGGGAAAAAATTTCAATTTGTTTATTTCGTTTATATCGTCATATAGATTAACGTGAATTACTTGATCAGTTTCAGCGATAGGAAATAACTAGTTACTTTTTTTGGTAGCGATAGTGGGAGCGAAATTACTTTTGTAAATAAGTATCGAATTACAGAAACTATAAGAATCGTTATTTTTTTAGTAACTTTCTAAATGTAGTTCATGTAGTTTCCTTAGAATGTATTCTTAAAATACAAAAGTAGCAAAAGTAAGGAAGTTGTAAATCTTCCATAAGTGACAATCAGAACTAGGTAAGTCTAAAGAAACACTTGAGAAAGAAAAAAAAATTTCCAGCGCCACAGAGATTCATAACCCAATATAGAAAAATTAATTTCAGAGTTGAAAATGAATTTTTTTTCAGATAAAAATGCTTTTTTTAACTGAAAATTGTATCATTCCAGTTGAAGATTCATTACTGTAGTTGAAAATGCATCTCTTTGGTTAAAACTCCAACTATTATTGGTTGAGTATCCATCTTTTTCGGTTAAAAATTGTATTATTTGTAAGAAGCTTTAACTATTTTGGTCAAAATTTAACAATTTTAATAGAAAAATATTCTATTCGGCTGAAAATTCAACTATCGGGTTAAAAATTAACTTTTTTGATGAACATTGAACTATTTTGTGGAAAATTCGCCCTTTTGGCTTGAAATTTCAACAATTTGGTTGATTTTCTCTCTCTTTTAACTGAAGATTCTTTCTTGGTTGAAAATTCACCTCTTTTGTTGAACATTTGGTTTTTTGTTGAGTTCAATTGCTTTTCATTAAAAATGGAAATCTTTTTCGTTTGAAATATCAACTATTACATTTTTCATTGAGAATTGACCTTTTTTCATTAAAGTTGAACTACTACTATTATAAGTTGACCTGGCGTTCGAATCCCAGCGGAGCGAAAAGAGAAGATCTTTTTTCTGTATAAATTTAATTTAAAAAATGAACTACTTTGTCAAAAATTAATTTCTGTGTTGAAAATTCATCATTTTAGTTGAAAGTGCATCTCTTTCATTGAAAATTTAACTATTTTGTTGAAATTCTTTTTTTTTTGTTAAAGAGTAATTGTTTCACTGAAAATTTAACTATTTAGTTTGAAAATTTATCTTTTTAAGATGAAGATTCAACTATTTGTTTGTAAATTCATATATTTTCTAAAACACTCGTCTTTTTTGATAGAAAATTAGTCTTCTCGTTTAAAAAAATGCATCTTTTTTTATTTTTAAATTTAACGACTTGGTTCGAAGTTGAACTACTTTGTTAAAAATTCATTTTTTTGATTGATGATTCATCATTTCAGTCGAAAATTTAACTATTTTGTTGAAAATTCGTTTTCTTTTTGTTGAAACTTAATTTTTTAACTGAAAATGTAGCTATTCCATTTTTTGTTGAAAATTTATCTTTTTTCGTCGAAAATGCAACTATTTGTTTGAAAATTGCTCTTTTTCAGTTGAAAGTTTAACGTCTTTTAAAATATTCTCTCTTCGTCTTAGGATGTTGTGAATCTTCCAGAAGTGGGAGTCGTAAATAGGTATATCTAAAGAAACACTTTTAGAAAGAAAAGAATTAATTTCCAATGCAATAGAGAATGAAGTTATGTAAACATTAATTAGGTAACTTAAAAATGAAAGATAGTTACTTTTTTATACATTTTGAGTTGATAACGATCATAGTATATAATGATTTATATTGTGATGTAATGATAACGATAACTCGTTTCTTCTAAAAAAATATTTACCCATCACTGATAAGTTTACGTAAATATTGTAAATCTATAAATAACAGAATTCCGAAACTATATAATAATATTTATTCTGTCTCGGTAGGTCGGGGGGGGGGGGGGTATTTTCAAAATTCCATAGTCCACAAAATCGCAAGTCGCCGCTCATGTTAATCTACTTTCCTATCTGTAGTAACTTCAAGAGATAACAGTTTTACTGCATCTAACATAGATTCTATGGTATAGAGTATATATGTGATGAAAGGTATCATACCCTCTATAAATTATGACTGCATTACATTCATTAATGGAAGCGTAAAATTATTCTAACCATCCTAAAGTAAGCTTGCAGGTATCAATAAACCAGTTCGCAATAGTGTATTATTAAATTTCTGCAGTCACAAGAGGGTATAGAGTTTCAGTTTAATGCCATACCTAATAACAGTCAATTTTGTAGCGACATTCACGACGCTGAGATAAATGTAATTGTAATAATAGTTCAAGAGATAAGTAGACATTGGCAGGCAATCAACTGATCAACAATTTATATGTATTATCACTTTATCATTGCAGTTACCTTTATCGCCCTTTCCTTTGTATATTGGAACGATAATCGTATAGTCATCAGCTCGGGTAGCTTTTCAGCCACATAATCGTCACCGCTTTTAAGAATTTCAGCGGAAGTACCATCCTCACCAGCAGCCTTACTATTCTATAAGTTCTGAAGCTCTTCGCCTGGGGTGATTGCTAGAGAGATTGATCAGCTACCTGCGTCGAAGCGGTGTTGTGGAACAAAAGTGTTATTTTCATATGCAAAACGGGAATTCTAGATTGATCTAAAACTTATACTTCCTAAACTTCCTTTTCTCACTTTTCTTATACGAATTCCTTGATCCCCATCAGTACAGCGAGGCTAGAACCGAGTAAGTTACGTTTACCTCGAAAGCGATGTGGCTTAATGGTATAATAATATAAGGACAACAGCGGTAAAAGACGAACTCAAAACCACATCATGCTCCTAATGTTATACCTAGTGCAGCATCATCGTAAATGATTTCATATATCGTGGTAAAGTAACTTATAACATCCTCATCTCATCAGGCACTTAGTCCGTGGCTGATGAGGAAAAACCTGGTTCACCCGAGAACAAGTGAGTTAAAAAAAATAGATTATTCAAGATTTTCAAATTTGTTTCATTTCAAATGTTGATGTTCCACTTATCGAAAAGAGGGATTTTAAAATACTAAATATAAATAACAGTGGTACTAAATTCATCATTTTTGTAACCATCTTAAGCCTGAGACAAAAATTATGATTTTAGTATCACTATTATTTATATTTAGTATTTGAAAACCCCTCTCTTCGCTAAGTGGAACATCAGCATTTGAAATGAAACAAATTTGAGAGTTTGTCTCTATGAAAGTCTTCACTTGCAGTGATTTCAGGAAAGCAAGTCAGGTCCTGCATATTACATTAGGGGTAAATCATTGCAGTTTTGAAGTTCTATGTATCCTTTCAGGTTAGACTTTGCCGGTTATGTAACTTTCAAAACTAGGCTAACTGCATACCAATGGTTTCAAAAGCTTATTTATGTAGTTCAAAACACAAGAATGGATGATAAACAGAATATAATATGTACATGAACATTAATTGACATCCCATTATTTACTATTAATCTGTTCTTTTATTCTGTTAAAGGTAAAGGAGTTCACAATTGGAAGGCAATGAGTGAGTGATTATAAGGATCAAGTTTTGAAATTAAAAAGTTATCTTATTTTTTCGATATAAAAGGGATTCTAATTAGTTTTAAAGGAAATGAAATACTGTCTAAAGTGTCATCTGAGATGGATGAGTTTTGGAAAATGTATAGGTTCTGTAGATAGGAATATGACGGATGAAATAAATGCGACCTGGCAGTACATATCTAGTTTTCGCGATGTATTGGGATTGTATTGAATTTTTAAAATCTTTTCCATAGTATTGAGTTTACGAAGCATCGCGGTAAGCTCATTGCATTACTGAATTAAAAATTGATAAAAGCTTTTATCAATTTCACCAAGATTACTTAATATATTGAAAATGTCAAGGCATTTTAAAAAATGTTCTCTAAACTTTAAAAACTAGAAAAATTATTAGGCGAAAAATGTTTCCCTTTATAGCCGACATTTTCGGTAATCTTAATTATTTTTGTATATTAAACTCTTCTTATGGACAGTATTTAACTTTTTTGTGAAGAAAATGCATTTTTCAATTTTTCTCTAAAATTAAACTTTAACGACTATATTATTAGGGGAGAAAGATCAGTTTTTTATTCATTTTTACATTCTCATTCTAATGAGAAGGTATTGGTTTTATGTAAAATTTGACATAGTCGGTTTTCATCAAATCTCCACGTTTTGAGACCCCCTGAGCCAGAAAAAACGGTTTTTACCAAGGTGTCTGTCTGTCTGTAGTCTGTCTGTCTGTCTGTCTGTCTGTAGCCACGATAACTTTCGAAAAAATGATCAGATTTGATTGAGCTTTGGCACACTTTTTTATGGCCGAAAAATAGAGAACGAGTTCGTTAACCAGCTATTTTGGATGAAAATTCAAAAAGTGAGCACATTTTGAAAATTTTTGAGACCACTTTTTTTGAAGATTTAAAAATTCTATGTATGGTTATTAGTAGTACGCAAAATGACGAACAAAATATTCTAATGACTTTTCGTGATAAAACAAAAATTACTGGAGTTATAGCATTTTCAAAATTCCAAAAAACAAACGAAAATGTACATTTTAAGCCGAAAAACGCACGATATGAAAAAAAGTCAAGAGGAGAAAAACGTTGCTTTTTGAACGCCCTATAATATTTTCATAACAACTTTTTGAATTTTTTGAAAAATAAAAAATTCAAATTTTGATCGCACAAAAAAATAATCAAAAATTCCATTTTGCTGTGAAACTATGCAAGATACGAGAAAAGATCATTTCACCAAAATTGTGCACCCAAAAAAGATCTACAAATTTCTTATCATTCACTTTTTGATATGACGCGTAGTTTTTGTTTTATTCGTAAAAAACAGCATTGAAAATAGAAAAATCAAATGCACAGAACCGAGCGTGGAACGCAAGGTTCAAATGATTTTCAAATCGAATATCGAGCGCGAAGCGCGAGTGTCTGGATGAGAATGTGTTCCTTAAGGTCGATAGAACCTTGAGTAAATGAAGTTCCTTTTCAGTCTAAAATAAAAACAAATTTAACAATCACTTAATATGTAGAGGTTTTGATAATTTTATAATATTTGCAAACAAACTTTTTCTTTTCATCGAAGTCGAACACGAAGTTGAAAAATCTAGAGCAACCGAGCGTAAAGCGCGATGTAGATACGCCCGAGCGCGTAGCGCGAGGTGAATACATAATCGAGCGCGAAGCGCGAGATAAATATATGATCGAGCGCGAAGCGCGAGATCCAACAGTTGCGCGCCCTAGGCGCGCTCAAACTTGCGAGCGAAGCGAGCCGCGCGCGAAGCGCGCGATGAGAATGTGCCCGCGAAGCGGGCAGATTTTTTTCTCTTAAACTCTCTTTATCGTTATAATTCTCAAGATAATTCAACAAAAACTTTAACTATTTCATTTTTGGTTGAAAAGTGATATTTTCAGTTGAAAATGCAACTATTTGCTTGAAAATTTGTTTTTTTGTTGTTGTTGTAAACTAATTTTTAAAATTGAAAATTTAACTATTCTAGTTGAAGATTCATCATTTCAGTTGAAAATCCATCTCTTTGGTTGAAAATTGACTACTTGATTAAAATTTGAACTCCTTGGTTGAATATTCATTTTTTTCGGTTAAATATTCATTATTTTAGTTGAAAAATTGATCTCCTAGATTAAAAATTCATCTTTTGGGTTGAAACTTCAACTATTTGGTTGAAATTTGTTTAAAAATTTATATTTTTCAGTTTAACATTCTACTATTTGGTTGAAAATTCAACTAATAAGTTTAAAGTTTAACTTTTTTATTGGAATTTTTTTTTTTTTGTTGAAAACGAATTTTTTTCAACTAAAAATTAGAATATTCCATTTTTGGTTGAAAATTGATCTTTCTTAGTTGAAAATTAATATTTTTGTCTGAAAATTGAACTATTATGTTGAAAATTCGTCTTTTTGCGGTTGAAAATTCAACTATTTTGGTATAAATTTCAACTATTTGGTTGAAAATGAACTTTTGTGTGGAAAATGCATCTGTTTTGGTTGAGAATTCAACTATTTCAGTTGAAGATTCATCATTTTAATTCAAAATTCATCTCTTTGGTAGAAAAAATCGAATTATTTTTGCTTGAAAATCAAATATTTTGTTGAAAATTCATATTTTCGGGTTGAAAATTAAACTTTTTTCGTAAAAAATTCAATTGTTTGTTTAAAAATTAAATTTTTTTTTGAATAATTATTCTGTATTGGTTGAAGATTTAACTATTTTGTTGAAAATTCGTTTTTTTTTAAATTAATTTTTCCAACTGAAAATTTAGCTATTCCATTTTTAGTGGAAAATTCAACTATTTGGTTAAAGATTGATCATTTTAGTTGAAAAATTCATTTGTTCTGGTAGAAAATTAATCTTCTTGATTGAAAATTCATCTTTTTATTTAAATATTTAACTAAATGGTTAAAAGTTGTACTCCTTTGTTAGAAATTAATTTTTTTAGATGATACATTATTTTAATTGAAGATTCATCTCGTTGGTTGAATATTTTTTCTAAAACATTTTCTTTTGTTTCTAAGATATTGTAAATAATCGAAAATTATGAGTCAGAACTTTTAGTTGAATTTAAGGAAACAATTTTAGGATGAAAAAATTAATTTTCAGAACCATAGACATTTAATGTCTAATATAGGAAAATTGGAATATTTCTTCCATTCTCTCGGTCATGACTAACCCACGGCCTTCAGTAAAAAGTATAACATCTGCCACTCGACAGATATGAATGAAGTTGTGTAAAAATTAATATTGGATCCTCAAAAATGGATTATTTTGATCTGAAGTTGATAATCAGTATGATATGCAAGGGTTTGATATGCCCAGATTTACTATGAGAACTTTTTTAGGATAGAAGTTTCAATTAAAATAATTAAAATATATACGAGGGTTGCCTTTTATATTTTGAGCCTTGGTAATACTAGTGTTTGCCGGTGCCATCTGACGTTTCCGATTGAAAGTTTGACCTTTTTAACCATAACCTTCTTCAGAATGTTTTGTCATTTGAGCATAACCTGTATTGTTTACAGTGACTTGAAAATATTGTCTCAGCGAAAAAATGGAATTGAATCGTGAACATTTTCGGGCGATGTTTTTTTACGATTTTCGACGTGGATTATCTCAAGAACAGTGCAGCGATGAACTTTATTCGACTTTTGGCGACGAAGCGCCATCAAAAACAACTGTGTATCGGTGGTTTTCCGAATTTAATCGGGGCCGTGGTTCGCTTACCGACGAAGTTCGAGAAGGTCGTCCAAAACTAGTCGATGCTATGCGTGAACTGATACTGAAAGATCGTCATGTGACTTATCGTGAGATTCAGGCATCCTTAGGCATTAGTGGGACCAGCATAAAGTCAATATTGCATGAAAATTTGGCTGTCAAAAAAATGTGTTGTCGTTGGATCCCACATAATTTGACAATCTCTCAAAAAAGGCTTGTGTGGAGCGGTCATTTCAAGCCACTGTAAACAATACAGGTTATGCTCAAATGACAAAACGTTCTGAAGAAGCTAATGGTTAAAAAGGTCAAACTTTCAATTGGAAACGTCAGATGGCACCTGTAAACACTAGTAATGCCCAGGCTCAAAATATAAAAGGCAACCCTCGTATGTATACTTTTGAGTAGAACTATAGAAAACTTTATCAAACTTTGGTTTCATGTGAGTAAACCCTCGCGAGTTTGTCCACCCCCGCTTCCATTTTCGCTATTGGTCTGGCGACTGGCTAGACGAAGGGAGGGCGTTGTACCAATATTAACCCCTAGAATTCGGATCATTTCGAGGGGTTGTGACTGTACTATGTAACCGAGGAAAATTGGCACAAAGCCCATCACTTGGATAGAAACAAGGACAAGATACGAGAGACAAGAGACGAATATTGTCGATAATGACTACTGCAGTTGCGGCTAACCGCGCAGACTCTTATATATATTTATCTCGAGTATTCGATACATTGGAAATATCGTGTAGCGTGTAATTCGAATTTCGAATGACATAGACTGGAAGCCAAGTGATGTGACTTGTGTGGGACGAAGTCGCCGGGTGAATAATCTCGAATCAAACCGGCTTTAATTGAAGTTGGAGCTCACCTCAAGACTCAGACAGCCTTTGACAGCCGACAGTCACTCGACCCAGGACAGTTATTCCCCAATTCAGATCGATCTTCCCTCCAATTCCAATCGAACAAGCGACATTACGTTACAAGAGGATACTATCTTGTCGGATTACTTCCGCACGTCAAACCTAGTAAACGTGAGTTTAGCTGAAAATTTAAGTTAGACGTATCAAGTTAGAGTACCGTCCAGTAGTCGTGTAGAAATCTATGGCACGACAGAAATTTTAATTTGAAGATCTTTTTGGGGGAAGTCAATTTTAATTCTTTTTTTACTTCAACTCGTGCTCAATTCGCCAGGTTTTGAAATTTGTCAAAAAAAGGTTTTCAGGGATTGCACTTTAGGATGTCCTCTGACTAACAGAGTAGTCAAAATTTCAAAATGTTTAGTAAAATGTTAATAATTTTGTTTCACGCCAGGTGTAAATTAGACTTTTATGTCTTCCAGCGTTTCGTTTATCGAGGAAATTTTGAGCAGGCAAAAACTTCGCGCGACAAAAATTTGGAGAAAGGTATGATAAAGTTTTTTTGGAAAGTTTCAGATCCAAATATTAAATAGATTATGAGCAGTAATGATTTAAGTTTATGACAATGCTCGAGTTTTTGCTTATAAGACGATATAGCTTAACTTTCTTAGGAAATACAAAATTTAAAAAGTCCGTTTACAAAACACTTATGAATTTTATTCAATTCTTATTTAGATTGTACAAAAACTATACAATTTAATCTATTCACACATAAAACAGCTAGAACATTAATAATTTTACATACTATTTTCCTTCTGCATAATTTAATTCAATAAAATAACTTTACATTTGAAAATTCTAATTAATAATAATAAATTAAAATAATTCCACAAAAAGTTTTGACGTGTAAGATAAACGAAGTAGCCTCATAATTCATTTGTCGGGAGTTGAGAGAACACTAATAATAGTTCCTTATTTGAATAGAAGAATTATTCAAAGAAACAAAACTTTTCCCATTTTTACATTACACTCAAAGTTCAAGAAACATTTATTTTAACATTATTTATTCTTTAAAACTATGTCAAGACGTATTTTATTGAATATTTATTTGTCCGCTTGGGCACATGGAATTATTGAAGGCTTCTCATTCTATCACTGAAGTTAAGCAGCGCTTGACTCGGTTATACTCGGATGGGGGCCATTGTACCACATGGAATGAATTTATTAGCTTTTAAGCTTGCCTTCACACCTAAATTAATACATACTTATACTATTATTGAGATGAAGGCCCCAGGGTAGAAGTATTTAAAAATACGGAAAAATGACTTTTTTCACGATTTATTTGATTTTGACTTGAGCTTTTCAAAAAATTCTCTCATTTTGAAGTATTATGAATTAAAATGAACCGTTACCGGACAATTTATCAAAAATATTACGCAAAAATAGTGATCATTATTAACTGTTATTTGGAATCAACGTTGAGAAATAGATTTAGAACTATACTAAAATCTTCGTGAATAATGAATTAATAATTTTAGCCCGCATTATAATTAGTTTGAATAATTATTTCCACATTTTTTCCTAAAATAACAATGTAGCGTTACCAGAAAAAAACTTGTAGAACAGACTTTGAATTGATTTTTAAAATCCTCAACTCCAAAATGTTGAACGCTACTCTTGATTTTTATCTTTTCTAACTTAATAAAAGCGATTTCTGTAAATCTCAAATATTAAAAAAATGGTTTTAAATTAATTTAGCAATTTTTCATTTAAAATTTTTTGTTTGGGACAGGTGCGAGACAAGACATTTTTTGTATATAATTGATATTTTTTTTGCATTTCACCAGGACAACCAGACCAGGATTTTTTTTCGAAAGTACTAACATGCAAATTAAAATTGGTTTCATACATTTTATGACTCTAATTCTGTATGAGGAATTTTTTAAAAGAATGATAATTCTGCTAAGTTTTCTGAAGAATTTTTGCCATTTATAAATATTTGTTTATTTTATAAACAAATTGTATAAACAAATGCACATTTTAGTCGTTTACAGTTCGAAAGAAATCGTTTTTCTCATCTAGTCTTATGGGATTTATATTGCCAGTGATGTTTTCTGAAAAAATTTTGTCATTCATCAATGTTTGTTTATTTTAGAAACAGTTTCAGACACAATAATAAATATATGTAATTTCAATTCCTTTTTAAAATTAACAATAGTATTTGCATACTTGTTTATTGTAACTTGAGAATGTTTATTTGTATTATTGTTCTACTGCGATTCATGAAACTTGTAATTTTCATCAAATATGTTGAATGCTTGTATTATTATAAACAAGCACATACGACATGTAATATACTAAATATATACTAGTTTTAAATAAATAAAATAACTTTAGAGTCACATTTTTTTTCGAACTTTTCATTCCATGAAATACTAGTGTCCACATATGTGGACACGCATTCACGTACGAAGATATTTACACTAAACGTTACATTCCTGTATGTTTGATGTTTTTAGGACAAACAAATAATAGATCTATGAAAAATTTCTTTTTTTATATGTGCCTTCATGGTGCCGGTCAGAAGAGGTTAATTCTGATTTGAATGAAGGTGATTTGTTTTTAAAAATCTCTATTGAAATTCAGAATTATAGTTCTTCTACCAAATTCTCTGTTCCAAATCAGAATTAGAATTATTTACCAAAATTCCCTCTTTTAAATCATTCAGGTATTTTGAACTCTTAAATTGATCGGGAAAAATCAACAATTCACCGGGAGAAAATCCGGAAATAGCCGTGAATTTAAAATGATCCCTGAAATGTGATAGTTAGATATTTATTATTACTTTTAGTTATTCGCATCAAATTTTCGAAGTTTTTTCACAGCAAACTAACTAAAAAAATTTCTGGATCGTTCGAAAGGTTTCAAAATTCTGTCCAAAAGAAACCCAAGTTCAGACTTGTTTGTCAATTCCGTAATAAGTTGTTGCAACAAAAAATGGAAACTCCACGTTTCTAAATATTAGTGAACTAATTTTAAGGTCGTTTTCATTCGTACAAAATGTTTAATTAAATGCTAGTTTGAGAAATTTTAAATTAAGTTCAATTTTTAATTAAAGACATTGATCGATTCTCTATAAGTTCAAATTTAGGTAGCGAAAATCAAAGTTGGACAGGAGTTTTAAATTCTTGAAAAAATGTGGTAGCTAGTGCTTTACAATGAGATTTGTAGAACTCATACGAGACAGGAGAATAGGAGAATATTGAAGAATACGTGAATGGCAGAGCAATATTGAAAAACATGATTTCCCAGCGGTGTATATGAAGTTCAGACCGGTCACTTTATCCACAATGTTTGAGCTTCTGTAATTCAGTTTTCTGTAATTCAGTTTCTGCAATTCAGTTTTCTGCAATTCAGTTTTCTGCAATTCAGTTTTCTGTAATTCTGTTTTCTGTAATGCACTTTTCGCTTTTACGAATGTTGTGTAGTGACACCAACTCAGTGTGAGAATTTGAAAGACAGTTTAACCTACTTCGAGAGAAAAAAAACATTACATTTCTACAATCATTCAAGCATCGAAACAGAAATCCCCACTTTGCTTGATGAATCTGTCCTGAATCAAATTATGAAATTTCGGCAATCATGAAAACAAGCACGAGTTAGAAAAAAGTTGATATGAACTGAAAGATAGACGTCAGTTAGTCTCCGGACTCTGCCAGTTTAATCCAAGCGCGGTAGATTTTGGCACTGGGCCAATGTCCAACTAGAATTGAAAGTCACTCTCAAAGTCAATATAAAAGTGATAAAATATCCGTCCATCGTGCAGGGATAATTTGACAACTTATTTGTCATTTTCTCAGAACTTGAAGCCTCGATTGAGCAAAATTGAGGGCCCGGATCAAAGAACCTGTTATAACTTTCTGGCGCTCGGAGTGGAGAGACCCCTTATCAAGGCTCAGTCCCTCCTCGCCACTATAGGCGCCAGAAAGTTCTAACCGGTTCTTTGATCCGGGCCCACAATTCTCTTGCTCAGTACAATAATTATTTGCAGGGAAGAATATAAGAAGTCTTCTTAAAGTCAAGAAGTAATCACGATTGAGATTACCGATAACACTTCAGACGGTGGGAACAGACGGCTCCATTGCTATGTGATCTATGTTATAATTGCTTCATAAATCATAATTACAGACAATTATCATAATATAGATCGAGTTAGGTGTCTGCGGATTTTTGTAATTTGCTTGGCTTATCAATAGCGAGATTATCAGAGGATTAATTAGAGACTATTTGAATCCGCATTGCTCGCCGCACTGGCGTGTGAGCATTATTTAAATTAATAAACTTCGCAGGGCAGAAGATTCGATAATAAATTCAGATTTTTTATCTCTCATGTTTTTAAATTACCCGTGCAGAAATTTCCCCATCTTTCCCTATTTGAAGTTGGTTTCTGATGGGGCCCCCACCAGAATATCTAGTCTAGAAAAAACTGATGGGGGCCCTGTCAGGTTCTAGAGAAGAATTCCATGCTTCGTGTCGGTATGGCGAATCTATCTGTATCTAATGGGGCCCCGACCCGAGAATTCCTACAATCTTATATTGCCTAAAATATTAATTTTGAGGTTTTTGAAGGTTTCATTATGCAGAAATCATGTTTTTCGGACTATTTAAACGCGTTATTCTCGAAAACTTGATGTAGGGCACTATTGAACATTTTTATTCGGGGCCAGGCACATATGTGTCAGTTAAAGTTAAATAGGTTATGTCAAATACGACTGTCCAGTGCTTTACCAGAGCTTTCAAGTTTGGTATTTTTTAGTTGTCAATGTAATTTTCTTTGTGTTTTACAATTATTTTTCTCCACGATGGAAGCGAAAAGACGCCTGCAACAGCAGGGACGACTTCAGAGCAAAAAGTTCCGCCTAGTGAAAAAAGTCAAACGGGAAGATGATGATCAGAGTGAGGTTATTTAAAATCAGAATTGGCTTTTTTTTACGTGTGACTTGATTTATTTGTGTTTACAATTTTTTCTCTAATTTATAGAATAATACATTATTAATAATATCATTAATCATTAATAAATCATTAATAAAATACTCGTAAATTAAATTATAATGCAGAATATTATTTACCTCAATAATTTAAATCAAACACAGGGGCCCTTCTCATAAATGGGGTTGTAGGCGGGCTACCCCCACTAGAACCCTACTAGAAAATCTAGTAGGGCCCCTATGGCCATAGCGTTACGTTCTAGATGGGGGCCCGACGAGTTTTCCTCACCAGAGCCCGATTAGAGATAGGGAAAACTCGTCGGAGCCCCACTAAAGCCCTACCGAAATTTCTGCACGGGTAGGACTCGCAGCAACTCGGGAAAATGTTTAATATATGGTTGTAAATATTCAAAATATGGTTGCAAGTTTTTTTTATATTTTGTTTTAAAGTTCATCTTGCTGCTTTGGCAAATTCGCACTGTGATGATATATTTTATTATATAAATTGTGAAGGAATTCAAATTAGGTAAATGCTGCAAATATATCATTTTTATCTGACACTCTTTCGCACTATAAAGCATTTTGCCATCCCTTGAAGTACGAGCGACTTTTAAAAAAAAGTGCTTGGAAGGAAAATTTTACAGAAAAAGCAATTATTTATAAGTTTTCTAATCATTTTGAAGCAAAAAAAAAGATACTAAAACTTATGGCAAAGTTAAATAATTTGCTCATTGTCACTTGGAATATAACCGGATTTATTCTTAACTTCATGTATAACTTGTATAAGTAAGACTTATTAAGATACATCTTATCATCTGATTGATTTGCTACTTTTTTTAACTTTTGTAAGGCATTTTTGATTTCTTAAATGGATTGATTATTAAGGGAAAGATTTTTTTGTTTTGTTTATAATAAATAGTATTTTATTATAAACAAAACAACAAATTCTTTCCCTTAATAATCAATCCATTTAAGAAATAAAAAATGCCTACTATACTATGAGCCGATTTCCCCATAAAAACGAAAATTCTTATAAAAAGCATTCTGCAGGATAAAAAATATATTGTATTAATATAAAAATTCGCATAAATCTTGTTCCAATGCTAGACAATATGATTCATTGCACAAATTTTCACGAGTTTTTTTACACAACCCAACCAAATTTCCAAAACTGAGAATCTTATACGAATGCACATTTTATTCATTATAACTAACGAAATTGCATCAAGTGAGATTTAAAATAAAGTTTAACATTTGTAAAAAAGAGAACAATGATTAATCTTAAAATATGTTATCCAGAGAAAGAGAAAATTAATTATAAAAAAGAGTCAAAAAAGACAATGATTGGCCATGATGACATAGTGATTAGCATAGGCCAATAATGGTATGATTGGCCATTGAAATGTGGTGAAATACAGTCATTGGCCACCTCGTTGGCCACATCGGGTTATATATTACTGATTTTGAAAGCACCGTGATTAGCCACTAAATTGTATAATGATTAGCCGGATGCAAAAACTGTTTTTGACATGATTACCACTCATTATTCGTAAGATAAAGTGACGAAGAATTATATATATATAGTCAGATATTGCGCGGCCAATCACTATGTTTCCGCTTTATTCACGAGGACAATGATCGGCCACTCATTTATCGATATAAAGATAAAATTTTAAGGTTAGAATACTACTATCGTGTATTTTAATTTACTGAATTCAATTGAAATCCAATAGTATTTAGTTAAATTTATCGCAATTGTTCCGTTTAAATTCCTTACTCATTCAGCATCATCGGCTTTACTACTCTGGCATTTAAACGTAGCACATTGCACTAATCTAGCATGCCAAATACGCTGCGGAATTTTTTGCACTTCATCCTGCACTGTTTATTAGTAATTTTATTTCGAGGTATTTTTTCATGTAAACGTATTTAAATGAGGTGGCCAATCATTGGGAGTGGCCAACCATTGTACCGATTACCCTATATTTTATCTAAAAAAAAATCGTAATGGCACATTTTTCTTTTGTGACTTCGGCATGGTCATATGCTATTGAACATTTTTATTATAAATATAAAAATTCAATTTTTGCTTGAATAGAAAGGGGAAAATGAGGAAAGCGTGAATGAAAATAAATATTGTTGAGATAAATGTGGCGTATCGGTTCGCAGTCGAGTGCAGTGAGTGGAAATGCAATAATTTATATAGCAGGCAGGCGATGTGCCGTACGCTGGGCCACATTTGGCATGATTTATTCTCGAATTCAATAACACGACCACCTAGGTTCTGTGTAAACCAAGTAGTGTGTACAGAGGGAGTCCTTCATCTGGTTGATTTTCGCGAAAATTCGTAGAGGGAAAATAGGGAAAATAGAGAAAATCTGAAGCCAGGGTCGTTTTGTTGAAAAGTCTTGAACGTTTGGAGAGGAGTGACGTTCTATGTACTTTGGGAAGTCCCCTTTGGACTAGAAACGTGTGAAGGTTGGTAGGATGGTAGTCCTGCAACCGACAAAGACAATAAAAGTGTAAGTGAGTCCGCGCATAGCCGTGGCCTTTGCTCTTTGCTCTCTGATCTTCGCTTTGTCGAGAATATGATACCTTAAGCTGGCCGTTTCTATTTGCCTTTTTATTACACTTTTCAGCACGCCAACCGTCCCTTTTGTTCAGTAATAACCGGGCGCGGAATTCACCGGTCCGCTTATTTTCTCCTCTTCAAAGAAATATCCCTCTTTCCAAAAAGAGTCCTGTCGTTCGCAGACCGACATATTTAAAATTGCAGCTTTCAGAAAATGTAGGATTTTAATTCGTGAGAGAATTCACCTAGAATTTGTCAGAGTTCTTACAATCATTTGTCTGTGATTGATTCTGAACCAATCTATTCAGGTTATTACATTTTCCAAATGGGATAAGAACTAATCCAAAAAATTGTTATTCTAGTCTTGCTGTAGTTATATTACCAATGATGTTTTCTAGAAAAATTTCACTGATCAGTTTTTCATGTTCTCTGACCATTAATATTAAAAGACCAGCATTTTAGTCTTTCAACATTTTTAACATTTAATAAAATTTAAATTTTGTTGCAGCCAAAAAAAGATGACTCCTACCATAAAATATGAATTTTTAAACAAAAGGAAGAAATGTCAACAAAATACTTGATTTTTAACCAAATTGTATAATTTTCAACCAACAAAGATGTATTTCCAACCAAATGTTTAAAATTTATTTAAATTATTGAATTTTTCAGAAGACGCTTTCAATTTTCGACTAAAATATGAGTTTTTAACAAAATAATTGAATTTGTAATCAAATACTTGAATTGTCTACCCACAAATTTGAATTTTTAATCAAATACTTGAATTTTCTACTTACAAATTTGTATTTTTAATCAAATAGTCGAACTTTCAAGAACAAAAAAAAAGATTCAAGTTCAACCAAAAACAGTTGCATTTTCAACCAAGTAGTTAAATTTTAAACCAAAGAGTGAAATTTTCAAGAAAATAAGTTAATTTTCAAAAAACTACTTTAATTTTCAACCTACAAAGATGAATTCTTAACAAAAAATGCATAAGTTGATACTTCAACCAAAAAAATGAAAATTCTGCCAAAAGAGATGGATTTTAAACCCAAAAACACGAATTTTTAAACTATAAGTTTAATTTTCTACCAAAAGAAGACACATTTTCAACGAAATACATGAATTTTCAAACAAATAGTTGAATTCTCAATTAAAAAGATCAATTTTTGACTAAATGAAGGTTTTTCAGTCAAGCAAAACCGAAAGATATAAATTTTTATCAAAACAATTAATTTTCAACAACAAAAAAAACAATATTTCAACTAAATAGTGAAATTTTCAACCAAAGTGATGAAACTTCAACGAAAAATTTTTTTTTTAACAACATAGATTAATTTCAACCCAAGCAATTCAATTTTTAATTGAAAAAGATCAATTTTCAACAAAATCGTTAAAATTTTAATCAAAGAGATCAATTTCCAAGTAAAATGATGTATCTTCAACTGGATTAGTTAAATCTTTCGTTAAAAAAATTATTTTTTAACCAAAAAAAGGAGTTTAAAACTAAAACTATGAATCTTCAACAAATCAATGATTTTTTAAGAAACAGGATCAAAGTTAATCTTAATTTTAAATGAAAGCAGTTGAATTAAAGCAAAAAGACGAATTTTCAACAAAATAATTGAATCCTGAACCAGAGAAAATTAATTTTCAACCAAGCATTTTTAGCCAAAAAAAAAGATTAAATTTCTACTCAAACAGATATTAAAACCAAAAAGACGAATGTAAAAAAATAATAATTTTTAACTAAAAAGATGAATCTGCAACCAAAAGGACGGATTTTCTACAAAACAGTTGAATCTTACACCCTCCAGAAAGAAAATTAATCTTTAACAGAGTAGTTCATTTTGTACCTATATTCACATACTAGATGACCCTTATGACGAGTGGCGCATAACGCACTGTTGTAGAACACGCTTAAGATAAAGATTTTTCAGTTAAGAAAAAAAAAGTTCAACCAAAATGTTGAAAGACGAATGTTAAAGACGAATTTAATGTAAGAGTTGAATTATCAAACCCAGAATATGAATTTTAAACAAAAAAGTTAATTTTCAACAAAAAAGTTAATTTCCCACCAAACAGTTGTATTTTCAACCATAAAAGAGCTAATTTCAATCAGAAACATTAATTTTCTACCAAAAACACGAATTTTCAATTAAAAAAGATCAATTTTTAACAAAAGAGATGAATTTGCAACTAAAATTATGAATCTTCAATAAAAAAGAGTAAGTTTTCAACATATCAGTTAAAGTTTTAACCAACGAGATGATTTTTCGATGCATAATGTTTTATTAGATATTTCAACGTTTGATTGTTAGAAAATTATTCTTTATCTGCAAAAAGATAAAATTAATAGTGCGCGTCGCAAATCCCAACCGGTAGGGTAAGTTTACGCACGTCGATTTTTTTGGGAAAAGTTAATAATTAGATATTTTAATTGATAAAGATTAAATATTGCCTATGAAGAAAGCAAAGCTAAAGATATTGATCTACGTGTTACATATTTTGCCATTACATTATCGATTATATTTTTCTTTCTTTCGATCGATATATGTTATGCGCGCCGCATACTCGCTTCTCCCCTACAAGTCGTTAATTCAAAGACATAATGGCGGAAAATTGGATTAAGAGGCGATTACTGTCCCGTGATGGCACATGCGTAGAAGCATGTCACTCTTAAGCTCATATGTTTATCCCCTTGATTAGAAGAGGCGGTCAATGTCCGAGCATAAATATGGAAACGTGGCAGAAAATCGTAATTATCTCTCTCGGAAAAGGAAAGGAATAGAGGTTGAAAGTCGTCTTCGTCTGGGCGTTAGGTAGATGAGCGCCAGATAAGGGTCTTATGGTCTTAAGGCGAGTATAGCTCGTGGGAGAATCCCACACGGGGCACACACTGGAACCAACTTCCTTCTGTGTCCTCTCACCCCTGAAATCTTTAAAGGCCAAGGCATATTGTAGGCTTTGCCTTTGGCAACGGCTTCTCTGCACACTATAAAGTCGGTTAATAAGACAAAGCCAATCTCAGGCCTCACTTCAAATTACTAGGCAAATTGCTAGGTTGATTGTGCCACTATTGAATCATTTCTATGGTTAGTCCCTTTTTTCAATGGACTACTTAATAATAGTACTGAGTAAACAAAAGTATATCCCTAACGTTGTTCCAAATTCTCACATGGAGAAAATTAATTGGAGAATCTTTACTCTGTGTTGGGTAAAAAAAATCAGCAATCTTTAATAGAAATAGGGGAGACCGCAAAGTGGTTAAGAATTGAATTTTGCGGACAAATCAGTCTCTACTGGCCCGATTTTTTATTTTTTGTTTTCGCAAAATTATGTGTAAACAAAAAACGTACAAAAATTTGTTTTCAGAAAAAACATTATTTTAGCCCGGGAAAATGCTTTGTGTTAACTTAATTGTTATAAACAATTTGTATAAACAATTATGGCATTGTCATCTAGTAACAAAACATTGACAGAAATTTAAAATTGTTACTGTTATAAACAAATTTTATAAACATATACTCTAATTTGACATTTTCAAGTAGAAAAAAAAGTATTGTTTGCGGGTTAAAATAATTGTTTCTCTGAAAACATTTTTTAAGGTTTTGTAGCTTTGTTATTAAATAAATTAAATACTGCTATATTTTCAAAAAATATTAGTATTTTTTAATTAAAAAATAATACATATTTAAAGTGTCCCGTCTCATCCTCGTACGTGTCCCGTTTCGGCCGTGGTCTGGCGCGAAACGGGACACAGGCGCTCTATCTTAATTCGTATTTTTACTCGTAATTAATTGTTTTTGATAATGAATTACAATATATAATTATAAAATAAAAAACACAATTCGTTTTCAAGTCAGACATTTTTTTAAATGTGCAAAAAAACGATTTTTTTTGGATCGCGTTAACTGCAAATTTTTATAAAAAAATGTAAACATGTGCTTAAAATTTTTCATGCTGTGATCAAAGAAACGTACAATCCTTTTGTTATCATGAACAAAATTCCTGCTTTAAACATTTTGAAATCGCCCTTTCATGAGAAATTTTTGGATCTTGCACACCACGAAAACTTTTTTTTGTATGCTATCAGTAGAAGGCATGTTTCTTTAATTCAAGCTCAAGAAATTTCAAGCACATGCTGTAACTTGTTGAAAAAAATGTGCAGTTAACACCATCCAGAAATCTTTTTTTTGTAACATCTTAGGATATAGTTCTAACTTGAGCGCAAATTTTGTCTTTTAATTTTCAATTTCATATTATTATTTATTACCGAAATTTCAATTTTCAAAACCATTCATATAACAGAAGATATTATCCGATTGATCTAAAATTTTGAGAGCTTGCTATCAATGGGAAAATACAACTTCCACCACTATTAAAATCGACTATTCGAAAAAGTGTTTTCAGTGTCTCGTGCGGAAACTCAGTGAAATTTTTTTAGGGTTTCGTCTCGGGTTTCGTAGTCCTGGGCAGAAACCCTTATAGTTATGGTCGGGTGTTCGTCCGTCAGCTCGTCGCACTTTTTTCCAAGGAGGGGGAGTGAGGAGAAATTATGGGAGGGGACGTAGGGGGTATGAGGGTAGGGTAAATAAGGGATGGGGAAGTAGCGGGGATGAAGGGAAATTTGGGGTGGGAAAGTGAGGGCAAAGTATGCATGGGAAGTAAAGGAAGTAAGGGAAAGGATGGGACGGAAAGAAGGAGAAATGAGGGGAGGGAAAATGAAGGCAGGGGAAGTAGAAGAAGTGGTGAGAATTAGGGGTGGGGAACTATAGGAATTGAGGGGATTTGAAATGAGTGGGGTTGGGGAAGTGAGAGGAAATTAGGGTTTGGGAAGCGAAGGGAATTGTGGGTGGGGGAGTACGGAAAGGGAAGTGTTGTCTGAGGAAGTGAGGAGATGGGAAAGACGATGAGGAAGAAGTTGGGGAAGGGAGGGTGGAAGCGAAGGTTGTGGTGTGGGAAGGGGAAGTAGGTGAATTTAGGGGGTGTAGGGGAGGAAAAGTACGGAAGGGGAAGGTTTTAATGACCTAATTAACGTCTTGGCATGTTACGAAACCCATTTTTGTAGGAGCACAGCGCCTACTTTGACAATTTTTTGTTATAATGAATAGGAAAACAATGCCGGCTTTTCTTTTTGACCCAAGAAGTTACATAAGGAAGTAAATAAAACCTAAATGAGTTTTGAATTGCCTCCCGAAGCTGGAACACTTACATGCCGTATTTTACGTATATGTAGGGATATCTAAACTCTAAACTAAAAGCTGAGTCTAGAATTTCCATTCAGAATTGAAGTGAAACGGTTTGCAGTAATGGTACTTCAATAAGTACATACCAGTTAGTATGAGTACACTTGTAGTGAATTCTACGCAAAGCCAGCGAATTCAGGCGTTTCCGTAGAAACTAGAGTTCTCATGTGAGAATCACCCTAGCAAAAACATGGGATTAATTAGCACTAACGCTCACTGCGGTTAGAGTGCGGATTACCTATGCAATTGCCATTAGTGCAAATATTACAGGGAGCACGTATTGGGGTCGTGTCGTACACGGATATGTTTCAATAGTTTCTAAATACCCAATATCGTGTTTTTGTATAGTAGAGTTTACAAACGATCACAAATGCTTCATATCTTTGTCATATAAGAATAAGGCAGGTTAAATCAAAAATACAAATTTCTTCTATCCACACTGCATTTTTAGCCCGGACGCGAACCTATTTGTTATAGAAGAGAACCACAGAATATCCCAGTTGTCGGTACTTGACGCTAAAAGGAATCTATAAATTCAGAATTTCAGAATTCGCACTCTTTCCTCCAATCCCCTCTTTTCCCCTTTTCAAGAATTCCTCTTTTTCCCCTGATTTTAACAAACTTCCTATTCTTGACTATACTTAAGTAACTGAAAGTTCATTCCTTTTGGTTAAAAAGTCTAATACTATATTTTTGGTTAAAAATTAAGTTCTTGTGTTTCAAAATTCTCCTAATTGGCTAAAAATTTAATTATTTTGTTGAAAATTCAAATAGTTTATTAAAAATTATGTTTTTGGTCAAAAATTCGACTTTTCGGATTGAAAATTCAACTGTCTTCTAAAGAATTCGCCTTTTTGGCAGAACATTTTTGAAATAGTTTTATTGTGCTCTTAGACTTCTTTTTTTATTAAAAATTGTACTATTTGGTGGGAAATTTAATTATTTTGTTGAAAATTCAACTACTTTGTTAAAAAGACTTATTTTTATTCGAAAATTTAACTGTTTGGTTGAAAATTTATCTTTTTGGATACGAAATTCAACTTTTGGCAGAAAAGTCACCTTTTTTGGTAGAAAATTCATCTTCTTTAGTTCAAAATAATCTCTGTTGTAGAAAATTCGACTCTCTTCTGAAAAAATCATCTTTTGGTTAAAAAAGTCAACTAAATGGTTAAAAAGTCAACTATTTTGTTAAAAATTACTCTCTTCAGCTTCAAAATTCAACTATTACTGTTCAAAATTCGTCATTTTGGGTTTAGGTATCAACTATTATATTTGTCGTTGAGAATTCATATTTTTTTATTGAAAATTCCTCTGCTTCATTGAAAGTTTAACCACTTTGTTAAAAACTCCACTTTTTGTTTGAAGATTCATCTCTGGTTAAAAAATTTAACTAATTTGTTGAAAATTCATTTTTTTTTGGTTAAAAGTTAATTTTTTCAACTAAAAATTCATCTGTTCAAATTGCTAAAAATTTGTCTTTAGTGGTTGAAATATCAACTATTATATTTTTCATTGAGAATTCATCTTTTTTGGTTGAGAATACTTGTTTTTTTTTTTTTTTGAAAATTAATTTTTTCAACTGAAAATTCAACTAATGGAATTGTTGAAAATTCGTCTTTTTTGTTTGAATTCAACTGATTTGATCGAATATTAAAACTTTTCTGGTTGAAATATTGATTATTATATTTTTCATGTAGAATTCATCTTTTTTTGTTAAAAATTCAAGTACTTTGTTGCGAATTTTGTTGTTGTTGAATATTAATTTTTTCAATTGAAAATTTAACTATTTCATTTTCGGTTTAAATTTATTTTTTGTCGCTAAAAATTCAACTGTTTGGTTGGAAATTCAACTATTCGGTAGAAAATTCATGTACTTTAGTATTTTGTTGAAAATTCGTCCATTTTAGATGAATTTAACTGTTTTTATTTACAATTAATTTTTTGTTTGAAATGTCAGCCATTATATTAACTGTTGAGAATTCGTATTTTTTATTGAAAATTCATCTTTGTTGATAGAAAAATCATCTTTCTTATTTAAAAATAAACTTTTTTGTGCGAAATTCGACTTTTTTGGTTGAAAATTTTTGGTTGAAAAAAATGATCTGTTTGGCTTGAAAATTCGATCCTTTGGTTGGAAATTCAACTATTTGGTTAAAAATTCAACTATTTTGTTGAAAATTATCTTTTTTGTTAAAGATTCGTCTTTCCGAGTTTCAGAGTCAACGGTTTTCTAAAACTCTCGACTTTTTATATTTTAAACTCAACTCTTTCGATGAAAATTCATCTCTTTTTGTAAAAAATAATCTGTGGTTGAAAGTTGAACTATTTTGTTAAAAATTCAATATATTTTGACTACAAATCTTATTAAGTTAAAGCGTTTTATATTTAATTTAATATGGTATGTACATTAATTCTATTTAAAAGAATTTATTCCCTTATTATTCACTTATTTTCGTGAAAACTCGCCCTATTTGTCCTCTTTTCAGAACATTTTCGGCTATGATGTCTGGTATTTCAAATTTGTTTTTTTTTCAATAATTTTAAAATAATAAACATTAACATTATTTTAAATAATTTTTTTTTTTATTTGAAATTTGTTTCAAGCAACCTCCTACTTTTTGAACTTTCTTTCTATTGTCACATAAATAATTAAAAGGGAAGAAGTTTAGCGAGAAAAACAAGTGTGTTATGTGTGTAGATAAATTTGAGAAAGGCAGAAATATTTGTTATCCCCTATTTCTCAACTTCCAAATAGCCTCTTACATTATTCCACCCTTGAAATTTTCTATTTCCTGCCCTTACAATCGTAGGATGAGAAATTTCGTTTTGACTCAAAGGTCAGCGTTCGAGTTGTTCAATATTTCATACTCGACTTCCGTGTGCTATTTTCCGCAGAGGAAAAGAAAATCTGACAAATAGCATCGCAAATCAATATCTCGGTTAAGAAATCCCACCTACAAAAGATTTGTACTCATGATTTTCAATGTATTCTTGAAAACACTGTTACAAGCTGCATCCGACTTTATTAGAAGTACTCGTATTTGCCTGGATGTTTGGCCAGGGGAGATGAAAACTGTAGAAAACCGCCTGCCGCCTGTCTGCTCTAAATTAGTTAAACCGTAACAAATACACAACCTGGTCGTACGCGTTGCGGTCACCCATCCGAGTACTATCCGCGCTCGAAATGGCGTAACATCCTGACTCTTCCCGAGTCGAGATTCACCGCGCAGCTAATGCCGTTGATTTGCCTTGAAAATTTATTTTTAAACTTCAGTAGCTGGATTGGCCAAGAACTTCGAAGATTTAACAAAATCTTAAAGATTTTAAAGATAAAGGGATTTTTAAACGGTATCAAGGATATCAAAGGAGTTTAGGGAATTTCAACAAATTTCTAGAGAACTTACGGGGTAAGTGAAATCGAATCCATTTTTTTTTTATAGAGCGTTTTTCCATGTATTTAATTTTATTCTTGAATAGAGTGATTATAAATTTATCTTTGTTTATCCACATGAATGTTTCGTTAGATACATGGAAAAATAGAGTATACTCTTAAAAATGTACTCGCAGTTTCGACGCATAAATATTTATGTACTTTTCAAAGAGTACCTCGAGACGATATCTTCTAAACTTCCAACATCCATATTTGGACTATTTCCGATAAAAGTTGAACTCGCGAAGCAGCTTTCAATTTTCCATGTTATTATCTCCCGATGTTTTGCTCTACTCTTATTTATTATACTTTCGAAAAATAAGTTCGTAGACAATACTGTGCTCAGGTCTACAATTTATTTCACTTCTTCCAAAAACTTTTTACAATTGATTGTTAAAATTTTTTTACGATAAAAAAAATGGATTATTCAAATCATTTTTTTTTTTCAAATTTAATTATTTTTTTGCTGAAGAGCATGACGTTAAAATTGTCGCCAAGTGGAGACAGGAAGGAATACCTCACCAAGTGGGAAGGGGAAGCTCTTAATTTAGGAACATTTGCATTTAACACCTACAGCAGGAAAAAAGTCCCACAAGAGACCCTGAAAGTACAATGACTTAACAACAACTGGAAAATATCTCAGAGTTATTAACATAAACTCAACCGGAAAAGAGCAATTCTCAAATGTCTCTCATAAATAAAAGATTATTGTTACTTTAATTTACTTAAGTTACTTGAGTTACCTTATTGTTATTTTTAATTCTAGTAAATTTTGTCAAGGAACATTGTGGAGGAATATTAAAATGATCTATCTCCAAGTTTGAAATTAACTTATGTTGTTTTAGAGTAACAGCTACAGATATCGAGAACTGTCCTCTAAGTTTAAAAAGTTTTCTGGCAGTCGAAAAGTAAACTTCTTCTTAAGAAATTTACGTCGCAGCGTACAAAAATTCGGAACACGTTTGAGACTTAAACAGAACTTCCAATGGACCTGCTTTTATTGCAAACGCGAGAAAAGTACGAGCCGTGAAAAGGCGAGACTTGTAGACAAGAGTGAAGTGCCTGTTGGTAAAACTAACAAGAAAATAAAATCTTCTCCGCTTAACGGAAAGTACTTAAGTCTTATCCTTAAAAAAAAAGCATTTAAGAATATGACGCTAAAGAATCTTCTCTTAAATTAACCCCATTTTTCATTAATTACTAAAGGATATGCTTATTTTATGTAATATATTGACATAATTTCGGAAGTATTTTTTAATAAATATTCATCAAATCTTTCAAATTACAGTTTCAAGAACTTTCATTTTATACGATAGTGTTAATGAATAACGATACATTTAAAAACTTCCCTCCACAGTAAATTTTTTATTTTTTCATCAAATTGCACATCAATTATTGATCCGTTTTTCAAGATCAACTGAGGATCATGAATTTTCATGAGTAGCAACTATCGAGCGTCAGTTGTTGAAATGTGAAAAATGAGTATTTCGATGAATATTTAAACTGTACGTAAATCTAAAGAAACACCTTTTAAAAGCAAACAAATCATTTTCAGAGCCATACAGATTTATAGCACAATATAGAAAAATTGGAATTTTTCTACCACCCAGCAGATTTTTTTTTATTTTTATTGCAAATTAATTTTTTTAACTGAAAATTGAACTATTCCAAGATTCATCATTTTAATTGAAAATTTATCTCTTTCGTTGAAAATCCAACTGTTTTTGGTTGAAAGCTAATTTTTTTTGGTTAAAAAGTCTAGTATTATATTTTTTGTACAGAATTATTCTTTTTTGTTCAAAACTTTTTTCATTTGGTAGAAAATTTAATTATTGTGTTCGAAATTAGACTTTTTTGTTGAAAATTCGTCTTTTTGGGTTTCAAATACAACTATTTTGAATGTAAATTAACTTTTTTTATTCACATTTGCGGGCTAAGAATTCACCTGGTTTGAAAAAAATTCGCCTGTTTGGCTTGAAAATTACAAAATTTGGTTGAAATTTTGTTCTCTCTTGACTAAAAAGCTTTTCCCCTTTTTTTGTTAAAAATACAACTGTTTGTTCGAAAATTATTTTGTTTTGATTAAGAATTCAACTATTTGGTCGAACTCCTTTGTTAAAATATAATTTTGCTGCTTTCAAATTCAACTATTTTGTTGAAAATTCGTTTTTTTTGTTGAACATTAATTTTTTCCACGTAAGATTTATCTATTCCATTTTTTGTTGAAAATGTATGTTTTTCGGTTCAAAATTCAAGTAATTTGTTTAAAATTGATATTTTCTAGTTGAAAACTCAACTATTTGGTTGAAGATTTATGAATTTTGTAGAAAATTCATCTTGTTTGGTAGAAAATTAATCTTCTTGGTTGAAAATTCATCTTTTTTATTAAAAATTCCCGTCCTTCGTTGAAAGTTGAATTCTTTTGCTGAAATTTCATTTTTTTTAAATGAAAATTCATCATTTTAGTGGAAAGTTCAGGTATTTTGTTGAAATTTTCTTCCTTCTTAACTGAGGAAGACTTTCTGTGTTAAAAATTCATATCTTTTTTTTAAATTCGGCTTTTTGGTTAAATTCAACTGTCTTTTATTCAAAATTAAAATCTTTTTTAGTTGAAATATGAACTAATACGTTTTTTGTTAAAAATTCGTTTTTTTTTTGTTGAAAATTAATGGTTTTACGTGAAAATTCAACTATTCCATTTTTGTAGGAAATTTGTAATTTCTAGTCAAAAATTCGAGTATTTTGTTGAAAATTCGTCTTTTTTTATAGAACATTAATCTTCTTGGTGGAAAAATGATCTTTTCCGTAGCGAATTTAACTATTTGGTTGAAAGTTGACCTCCTTCACAAGAAATTAAAATATTTTATATTTAACTATTTCGTTGCAAATTCGTTTTTTTTTAGTTGAAAATTGAACGTTTTCTAAAACATTTCATGTTGATCGTGGGAAGCTGTAAATCTCTTGGAACTGGGAATCTAAACTAGGCGAATCTGAAGAAATACTTTTAGAAAGAAAAATTTAATTAAATTCCAGAGCCATAGAGATTTATAGCCCAATATAGGAAAATTTTAATTGGTCTTCCACCCTGAAACCCAACATTTTCTAAAACATTCCTTGTTTTAGAAATATTATGTTGATCATTTCGCTCTGAAGTTGATAATTAAAAAGGTAAGCAATGGTTTGATATCCGTGGATTTACTGTGGCCCATTTATGCTCACTTCAAAAAACAAGATAAAAAGTAAAAAAAGGACGCGAAAGTGGAGAGCAATCACTTTATCATCAGCGACATAAGTTTGAAAACTTGCTGGAAAACTGAAAAGTTTCACCCCAAAGGTATACTAAAGTTGTTTCTTATGTATCGATCATTCGCGAAACATGAAAGTGTTTCTACCTCGAGGATTAAATAACTTTTAAAATCAGTGTAATTGGATTATAGATATCAATTTATAATCACCTTAAACCACTCATCAAATTAAAAATAATCCTAATTTGTATATTTTAGTTTAAATTATTCATTCTTATAAGTATAAGAGCTCTGGACTTTATTCAGACCAGTTTTGGGCCTAAAATAAGGCATTGTTTCTACTTTATAAATTTCTTCTTAAGAAAGCAGTTCTGAAATCAAAGAATGCAGTTCTGCCTATTGAAACAAAAAGAATAAAATTGTCGAGAATGCAACGCATAACTCATGTCTGATTGCCAGTGCCAATTATAAAAAAAGACATGAGATTTTATCCAATAAAAAATATACTTTAAGTACAAGGCTTCCGTAAAATAACAGTTCATGATATGCTGCCGTGTTTAACCAGGAGTGAGTAATATGCGACGTAATTCACAAATATTTGATATTGATGTGACATAGAAACGCCTCTCGGATAATAACGTTATCCACGAGAGTGTAATATAATCGTACCTCGAGTGGAGCAAATTATCGTAACCGAGCCAGGGCGTTAACGGAAACGTCCTTAGGATTGAAAGTAACAACTTTCTTACGCACGATTTCCGTCGAATATAAATTTTATATTCCTATGCTGCTGGGGCAGGTTGTATCATCTTCTGGACCGTTGCACCGTCGTCATTAAATATCAGAAATAACATATAATATGCGACCAGGCGATTAGATAACCGTTAAAATGTCACCAACAGCTTCTCAGACGTCAGTTTCTTATACCAACTCGTCAAGGTCTTTTTTCAAGAGACGTGATGCTTTGGTTTAATGCGTAAATATGAAAAATCTGATATATATATATATATATATATATATATATATATATATATATATATATGTATGTATGTATGTATGTATATGTATATGTATATGTATATGTATATGTATATACGCATTATGTTTTTATCATATAAAAAATTTCGATTGCATTTTTCGACGTTCATATTAGGGACCATCCATAAATTATCGTTCACTGGGGCTAAGCGGCGCATATGCGGGGAAAGCGTCGCACTACTAATTTTGTATTTAAAACGCGATATTGCTTCTTCAAGGTTTCCAACTTGAAGTTTTAAACTTCTTAGCCTCAAGCATGTTTCATGCTTTATGTATTATGTTTTAGCAAACAGTTGACTTTTATACTAAAAAAATGAATTTTCAACAAAAAAGTTAATTTTCAACCAAGACAGGTGAAATTTTTACCAAAATATTAGTTTTCTACCAAAAAAGATTAGTTTTCTACCAAAGGGTATGAATTTTGAAGAAAAGCGTTGAGTTATCAAGCTATAAAGTAGTTGACTTTTAAACCCGAAAACATTCATTTTCACCAAAAAAGTTAATTTGTAACGAAGAGAGATGAATTTTCACCAAAATAGTTCAATTTTCAACCTACAAAGATGGATTTTTAACCGAATAGTCGAACTTTCAAACAAAAAAGATTAAATTTCAACCAAAAAACAGTTGATTTTCAAATAAATAGTTGATTTTTCGAACCAGAAAGAGGAATTTTTCAGAAGACAAATGGATTTTCAACCAAAAAGTTCATCTTGAACCAATTAAGATGAATTTTTACTAAAAGAAGACAACTTTTCTACGAAAAAAAACCTAAAATTCTAACCAAAAAAGTTAATTTTCAACTAAAAAAGATGAGTTTTCAACCAAGTTCTCGAATTTTTCATTAAAAAACATTAAACTTCATCCAAAACTGTTGCATTTTGAAACATATAGTTGAATTTTCAAGTCAAAAAGACGAATTTTCTATCCAAAAAGACGCATGTTCTGTTTAACACAACAATTGAATTTTCGATGAAAAAGAAAACTTTTAAACAAAGTTGTTGGTTTTTCAACAAAAGAATAAAATTTTCAACCAAATAGTAGAATTTTTCATCAAAAAGACTGAATTTTTAATCAAAAATATAATAGTAGACTTTCCAACCAAAAGGAATTGACTTTAAACCAAAACTAGTCTGCTTTTCTTATTTTCTTTTAATTTAGTTCTTATTTAAGCGAAGAAAACGAGGAAGAGGGGAAAAGAGGGATGTTTCTTGAGAACAGGGGGAAAAAGAGGAATTCTTTTAAAAAGGGGTAAAGAGGGGAATAGGGGAATGAGTGTGAAGTCTGCGTTGTACCATAATTTTTTATACATGTAATAATAATAAATAATACATAGGGTTGATTTGTTCGAAATAATACGTACACTCTCTCTTTACCTTACCCAATCCCACCCTCTCAAAGAAAAAAGCTGTTACGTAATTTATGGATGGCACCTTATTTTATCCAGATAATTTACATTGTTAACAGTATACTTTGGTTGTCATTTGTGTTGGCATATAAAAGCATGCAAAAATTAATTAAATAGATAAAACAATATTTAAATAAGTAATTTGAAGCTAAACTCAAAGTAATTCGTAAATTTTTTCCGTTGTGTTCTCAAAGGAATAATTAATAATTGAGTGATTGTCTGTTTGATTAATGAAATAGTAATATATAATACTTTAGGACTTCACTAATGAAATAGTAATGACTAATTCTTTAGTGATTTTGCTCACTAATCAATAGAAAAAGTATTTTCTGATGTTAAAAATATCTGGATTGTGCGCTAAAAAAACTGATTATTACGCGAAGTTATACGTTGTAAAAACAAACAAAATTTTAAGTCCTGAAAAGCACTTTTTAACTTTAAAAAATATCAACATTTAAAAGAAGAAGAATATAAGTACATATATGCTAGTGGAGTAAAAGTGTTGAAATTAATCTAATAATTTCAGCTGAGCAAGAAAATGGTTGTGGTTCAGTATCCGAAAGAAGAGAGAAAATTGTTAATGTGTTCTGTTCAGTTTTTAATTAAAAAATGCATAAAATTTTACCTATGGGCTAAAAAATTATAACGAATTATTTTCAGTTTTTAATATCGAAAAACAATTTTAAAAATTTAGAAAATTTTATTTTGAACTTAGTCACTTGCATATATTCTAACGGACTGTCTACTATTACGGAATTTCCCTTAAGAAAAACCTATTTCCAGCTCATTAATTTTCAAGTTTTTACAGTTATTTGCCACGAAAATCTTTACTCACAAACAAATCGCCACATTGTGACTACCCGTAGGGAAATATTTTTAAAATTGAAAACCCGAACAAATGACATCGATTTTAACCATTCTTGCCGTACTTCTTTCGAATGGCAATCAGCATTTTTTTTGCTCGACTCAAATGATTTTATTAATCTGTACAATTTTGGAACAAGGACTTCTTAAAAAAAACCTTCGTAAAGCAGTATCTAAATTATCTTAAAATGTATTGAAAAGTATGATAACTGTCGAAAAGGGATCAAATATGATAAATTTATTGTAGTAAGCTTTCATTGCTTCTATCATAATGTTATTGACAAAAAAATAAGAGGCAGTGTAAAAAATGGATAATTTTTGTTTGAAAAGGATCTTGATAAAATTTATTTGAGACGTGAGGTCGATTATATCAAATGTAAAATATCTTCTAAGTACTTAAATGTTTTTATCAGAAATATTACATTCATGTTCCACCTTTTCAGTAACGCTAAAAACTTGAACAATATAAATTTCATCCCTTTCCCAGATTTTTCAGGTCTTGGGATGTTTTCAAATCTCTTAATCTGCGTAACAATTTGTATAAGTATATCCTAAAGTATCTCTGTACTCCTGGAAATGTTTTGAAATGTGTGTTATAAATTTAATACATTTTGTCCTTCACGGAGCAGTGGATTATATTTGGAAGAAAAATATAGTACTTTGAAGAGTCTTTAAAGAATACGGGCTTGAAAATAAGATATTATGGAAATACAATTAACGGATTTTCCTTCTAAAATAAACCCGTATTAATTTTAATATTTATTTACGAACTATTTATCCAAAATAATTAAAATTGTTATTCGTAATACTTATTATTGCAAAAACAGGCATCTTTCCAAAGGTCAACTTTAATGAAGTGCGAGATTTCGGTAAAAGGTGATAAAAAGTAAAAGAAAGTCTATTTCTGAACGAGGGGTTAATAACGTCTTTAGGAAAGTGCTTTTACGCCTACCGATGAGCAACCTTCTTTGCTAAGTTCGTATAGAGCTTTCTCATTTGCAGTCGGCCAAGTTTTCCATCGGCCGACTCGTCCTTCCAAAGAGGAAGAGCATACGAGCGTGGTCGGGCTTCCAATTTCAAGATAACTTCCCTTCTCCTGAAACCTAAAACATCAATTTCCGATGCGACTATCGAATAAAAACCTATAGAGTAAAAAAAAACACAATTAAGTGAAGTTACAGAAATTAGTGTCTACTAATTTTCGCCAAACATCAAATTTTCTCTTACTAGAAGCATCAATAAAGCGCATTTAACGTGAGGTTTTCCTATGTGTAATTGTATGTATTGTGATATTTTATTATATTTAAAAAATATATTTTTGTAATTTATGGTTTCGAGTAAAAATACATACAATTCGAGTATAATTGCTTCAGAAATTTCTGCACACGATGACAGTTTAATTGTAATTACACTACCGTCAAAATTGGGCGTCAACTTACGAAAATCGAATTAAAAAACAGGCGTGTCTGCAAAAAATTAATTTTGAAAGTATATTGAGAAACTGTTAGAAAGCTTATTAAAATTCGCGTCGGTTTAGCCCTACGTGATGTATGTTATAGGTGTTACAAGCACTGCCGGTCGTTTTTTTTTGTAATAAATTTTCAATAATTAATTGATAATATCAAAGAAATCAAAAATTACGTCTACATTTTTTGTTCAAAATCTTTTAAAATTACTTGAATTTTTCCTAAAATTATGTAATCTTGCAAGATAAAAAAATTTTGCGTTTACATTTTTTATATTCCTCTTCGGAATTTTTTGAAATGTTTCGAAATCCTGTTCAATTTTATCTTAAAATTAATTTTTCAAACTAAAAAGTCATTTGAAATTTGGCCATGAATCTTAAGAAAAATTTTGTATTCTCTTGAAACCTTTCAAAATTCATAAAACGCTTCTGAATTTTGTTTCAAAATCTTCCAAATTATAATAAACGAATTTTCATCAAAATTGTTAAAACCTCAATCAAAAAAGATCATTTTTTAATTCGAAAATATAAATTTTCAACAAGAACAAAAAAATAATTTTCTACTAAATAATTGAATTTTTTACCAAGAAGATAAATTTTCAACCAACAACATTAATTTTCTATCAAAAAGACGAATTTTTAACAAAATAAATGAATTTTCTATAAGAAAAGATCCATTTTCAACCAAAAATGGATTTGATAAATTTTCAGTTTAAAAAATTAATGTTCAACAAAAAAAAAGATTTTTTTAAAAATTACAGTTAAATTCAACCAGAAAAAAAGAATTTTCAACCAAATGACTGCATTTTTAACCGAAAAGGTGAAATTTCTACCAAGAGAAGAATTTTCAAGCATCTTTCAAAATGAATCGAATTAGTCCTAAAATCTTTTAAAATTTTCGGAATTTGTTCGAAAAAGTAATTTATGATTTTCCCATTTCGTTTCTCATTTATAATTTTTTTTGTAGTTTGTTTTCTCGAAACTTTTCAAAATTATTAAAACTGCTTTCAAAACTTCTAAACCTTCTAAATATCTTTTAAAATGATTCGTATTTTTCCTAAAGTTTCGAAGAAAATCTGCTTAATTAGAAAAATTGCCTTAAAATGTTCCGGTTTCTTTTTTGACAATTTTTCGGAAATATTTTAAAATGTTTTGAAATAGTCTCTTAAAATTAATTTGTCAAAAATAAAATCATAAACCATTTTTCCAGAAATCGTAACAAAATTTTTATATTCTCTTGAAACCTTTTAAAATTCATATTTTGCAAAACTTTGAATGCGATTTCCGACTCGAATTTGTATTCCCAGTCAATTCCTGGGTTTTCTTAGTTTTATTTTAATCCCCCACTATATCTCGGTTTTCCGATTAGTAAACACCCTGAAGAACATACAATAAAGTTGACAACAAAACTTTCAAAGTTGACAAGTTGACAAAAAAGTTTGACATTGTAACCATACCTTATGTGGTGGGTAAATCTTACCACACGAAGGTAATTTTTGTTGTAGGTAAAGATCACTCTGAAATCAGGGTAAAGATTGTCACTTTGTTTTTTCTGTGCGCTTACTCAACTAGCAGAAATTTTAATTACCTTATTTATTAAAAAATGTATTCCGATACATTTTTGAAAATCCCCTTTAATAATAATTTTTTCTTCTTTATATTCTATCATCTTTGTATTAAATAAAGTATTTCACGGTGTACATAATAACAGAATAGCAAATTCATCATTTACAATAGATTTTCATGTTCATCAGTTCTCCTTTGTACCGGAAATGACCTGTCAACGGTACTGATTTTGCTTCAAAAACAATTAAACGTGGCTTTGTCAGGTGGAATTTACCGAAAAATCGTTCCTCGTCATTTATTAAATTTATCGTTAGTCAAAGAAAGTGCTAGAGTTTCATTTGTTTAAAAAAAAGTCATTAAGTTCGTTTCCGAAAACAAATTTGTAAACGAACATTTTAGCAAGAAGCAAACAATAATACAAGGCTTATCAAATCTTCATCCAATTTTCTCAGGATCAACAACATCAGGATTTTACGCTAGAGTAAGCGCAATTTTCATGACCACGCAAACCGCATTCTGAACGATATCAATTGCTGTATTGCGGTATCATTTTGATGATTGCGGTTATCGATAAGGTCTTCACAGTTCGATGATAAATGTAAAACTGATACCACATTTCGCAAACATCCATTTTTTACTGGATGTTACAATGTTTCAACTGCATTGTAACTTGAATTTAAAATAAAACATTTTTTATTTAATTGCGAATAAGTTCAAAAGCGTACAAAAATTAAAAAATTATTAACGGTTGGAAGGGTAATCTTTTTAGCATAAACTTCGCGAGAATGCCAGTCCGTTTTTGGATTTAAGCGAATTAATTTCGTCAAAATTCGTTGATATTTTTCAAGTAGATAAAAGTGTCGGAATTTCTAAAACTATTTATATGTATAGAATTGTTTCTTAAAAGTTTGACATGTAATCTTATTTTATTTTTACTGCAGATATAGGAATTAGTATTCATTTTGAAGGAAGATAGAAAAATAAGGTTGTCGGAAAATAATAGTTCTTTCAAAGGGATGGACAAGATAAGGTTTTGAAATTCAGAGAAACTGCTTTGAATGTTCTTTCGGGCTATTCACTGTCGACGATATGCATGCATCGACTTTCCAAATTTGCATTTAAAGATCGATCGACCTTATGGAGATTTAATGCAGAAGAAAGGCTTCTTTGTGATATTCGATAACCCAGACGCATTTCCAATTCGCGACTCTGTATCAATGAATCCTAACGATGTTGGACAGTTAAAGAAACTGATTCTTTCAGTTTTAATTTATTTTTCAAATAGTCGTTTATAGTCCAAATTATTTATACTGTTCTATAAAATAACATTTTTTCAAAATTATCAGAAATAGTTTTAGGGTAAAGGCATATGTTGATATACTTTGATATATGACATAGTTTGTAAAGTATTTTGTTGATCCAACGTTATCTCTGCCGCGGCTTTAGTTACTTATACGCGCTAAATAAAAATAACACTTACTAGATAATTCAATAATCAACTGAGAAATATAAGATCTCGAGATTTTCTAAACAAAACAAAAAAAATAATTTCACAATTCGTTTCTTTTTTCGAGAATAATATATACATTTTTCTCAATTAAGTCATAGAGAGTTCCTTAACAGTAAAAAAATCTATTGGTCATTAAAAAATTTCTGAATTGGACTGCAAAAAATTTAAATGTATAAAAATTAAAAATTAAACTATTGAGAATTATTATTCGTCTAACAAATTACTTATGCAAACACTCTGATTTAAGTCTTGTCTAAAAAAGTGGTGTAACAATATGTATCGAAAATCTCGCAAACATTGTTGTTGAAAACCTGATTGTCTTTCCGATACTTGAAGTTGTTTTATATCTTAAATTTGAAATTTTGAAAATAAAATCTACAAATAATCCCTTTTAAACAGAAAAATCATAGAAAATCTTATGCGAATTGAGAAACATTTGTGCTTTTTAAATAATCTTGGGCAGTTAAATTAAAACTTTCAAATTAGTATTTTTGTAAATGAATTGATGAATGAATTGAAGTTAACAAAAATTATCAGATTTTAAAGAAGTTTCATAATTTGTAATAACTTTAATATAATAAGGATAAATATAATTTTATAATTTTAAGATAAATTGTCATTTTACGTCGAAACTTGGTATTTTCAAACAAAAAGCAATATAATTTTAATAAGATTTAGAATCTTCAACAAATTTTGTATTATTTTAGTATCTTCGGTCGAAGTTAATATTTTCAATATTAAAAAAATTACATTTCACACATTTTAAAGAATTAAGATTAAAAACTTTTCAACAATTTTGGGATATTTTGGTGTTTTATACCGGAAATTGATATTTCTGGTGAAAAATCATTAGATTAAAAAAGACTTAAATTTTTGTACAATTGTGGGTTAAGCTAGCGGTTTTCACCGAAAAGATCGATATAGATTTCAAAGATGATTTGAAATTTTGGAATTATTTAAAGTAATGTTAACATTTTTCGTGGGAAATCGGTTATTTAAAACAAAAATCATTCAATTTTGAAGAAGATGTACAATTTGAAACAGTTTTTCGTTATTTTTCTTTAGTATTTTTCGTAAGAAATTGGTATTTTTAATTAAAATGTCTTAAAAAGTCATTATATTCCAAAAAATGACCTGAAAAATTAAACTTACAGTTTTGAACAACTTTAGTTTATGTTAGGGGTTTTTGTCGGGAAATGGCATTTTAAAAAAAATGCAGCAATTTTATTTTCTATTAATTTACGTAATAGATACTTTTATCAGGTTTAGGCTATTTATGGGACCTGCAATTATTTCGAAGGATTTATGGAATTTTAAAAGATTTTAATTTGTTTTAATAGATGACAAAAAAATCTCAAAAGTTTGCACAAATTTCCAGGCATTTTAAAGAATTTTGTAGGATTTTCAAAGATTTTAAGCTCGGTTTTAAAATTTTCTATAAAGCTTCGAATAATAAATGAAATGGAATGAAATTTGAAGGGATTTTAAGGTATTTCAAGGAATTTCACAAGATTTGAATGATTTGAATGAATCTCCAGGAATTTTGAAGGATTTCAAGGGATTCTGAAGAATTTCAAAAGATTAAGACCTCCAATGATTTCAAAAGATTGCCGGAATTTTGAAAGATTTTGAGCTTTTTTAACAGATTACAAAGAATTTCGTTTCTTTTCAGCTAGAAATAAGAAAAATATTTTAAAGGCTAATATTTTAAAGAAACATAATTTTAGAGTTCAAGGACTATTTCCATGTTTTGAACGGTCAAACACGCTCAAGAAAAAGAAACGTACGTAGCATACCCAGAGGCAGACCGAGGCTATAGGCAGCTGGGAACGTATGAAGTTTAGGGAAATTTGCGGAAACTTTGAAGAAACATACACATTTTATAATCTATTGCTAAACTGTATTGACCGAAGTTGGGTGGGACTGACGTTAACTGGACTCTCCACCGTTCGACTTTGAAAATATATACCCCTCCCTTATTGTATTAATATTAATTTTACATTTTAATTAAAAAATTGCGTGTGACAAAAAATAATAATCACGTGCGTGTTTATTTTCTATTAACCGTAAAAATATCTGGAAAAAATAGCCACCTTTCATTTTTAACAAAATGTTTTGAAGAAAAGCCACGATTCGGCTAAGTGTTGTCAGTACAATTTGCCAAAAGGTTGTTAGCAGCTTCTACAGGATCCACTTTAACCTCAGTTTCGTGAAAGTGTTCTGCTACCGAAATGCGAAAGTGGGGCCATTAACGCAATAAATCAGGGCAGTGATGCATATCGGTGTAGCAAGGTACACTCCATATACTGCCGTAATTATTAGGATCACGACTTCTCACATAAATTACATGAGCCACTACATAACGTTCATGAAGACTCCTAAAGAAGCCAAAAAAGCCACTTTATATACTTGTTGAAGGTCGACTTCGTCATTATTTTCATCGGATTGTAATTGACATCTTCCGCTCGGTACAAGCCCAACGCTCTTCAAATCCATACAACTGCAGGTGTCGCAAGCCAAGCTATATTTTTTGAAAACTTTCAGTCTTCCGGCCTCCTTTCTATAGTTGCAAAGTTTTCAAGATCCTGTCATCTACAGAAAACAATCAGACCTGGGGATGTTTCGACCGCCTCCAGCTAAAGTCTGAAGCTAAAACTTCCTTCACTTTCGACCTTTTTCCTTCCCCCTTTTTTAGCTCAAAGCCATGCAATTATTATTCCCTCCGATCTCAGAAAAATAATTCCGACCTTAGTACAACCTTCCACTAAATCCGTACCCGCAAGACGCAAGACCAAGAATAGAAAACAACTTTTTCAAGCACATCATTTATAGCAGTAGTTGATTACATTTTTTAGATAATGAGACTCTCTTCTGTGCATAAATTACGTAAAGTCTTCTGGTTTTTTTGGGGGGAGGGGGGCTTCTCAGAACCATTTCTTAGGGGCCGTCCATAAAATATGTTACCAATTTTAAGGGAGGGGGGTTGCCGAAGTAACGTTGCGAACTTATTTTTTCAAGAATTCTTTTTTCTCCTGTTTTCAAGAAACTTCGCCTTTTTCTTGTTTTTTCGCTTAATTGCGAGCTGGATAAATAGAAGCCAATAATAACATCCAACTATTTTTGGTTAAAAGTTAATTCTTTTTAATTTAAAAGTCTACTATTATATTCTTGATTGCAAATTTAATTATTTTGGTGAAAATGCAACTATTGCCTTTTTGGCTTCAAAATTTAACAGTTTTGTTAAAAATTCGTTTTTGGTTAGATTCACCTCTTTGGTTCAAAATTTAACTAATTCGTTGTTTTTTTCGTTCAAAATTAATTTTTTAAACATAAAATTTTTAAATTCCACTTTTAGTTAAAAGCTTATCTTTTTTAGTTGAAGATTCAACTATATGGATGAAAATTAATCTTTCTTGATTGAAAATTAACTTTCTTGTTGGAATCTCATCATTAACGGTTTAAAAGTCAACATTCAACTAACAAGTCAACTAAAAAAAAAAACTAAAAAGTCAAAGTCAACTGAAACATTCGACCTGTTAGCTAGAAAACTTACGTCTTTTGCTTTGTTGAAAATTCTTCTTGTTAGTTTAAAAATTCCACAATTTGGTGGAAAAATCAACTATTTGGTAGAAAATTCAACTGTTTTGTACAAGACTGGTTCTTTAAATTGAAAATTAATTTTTTTGTAATGAACATTTATTAATTCCATTTTTTTTAAAATTGATCTTTTTTAGTTTAAAAATGTAACTATTTGGTTTAAAATGTATGTAATTTGTTGAAAATTTTCATTTGTTGGCAAAAAATTAATCTCCTTTGTTGTAAATACAACTATTTAGTTAAAAATGTATGTATTTTGTTGAGAATTCATATTTTTCAGTTGAAAATTAATCTTCGTCTGTTTTTGCATAGAATGTTTTTGTTGAAAATTATTTTTTTTTCAAGTCAACTGTTATTGATTTTTAATGAAAAATTTCGTAAGGAAAGAGGATGGGCTTAAAACTTACGAAACCTAAAAAAAAGGGAAGGTACGTGTTTCAAAATTGCAGAAAAACAGGTAATTTCTGCACGGTCCTTAGCACTAAAGATGGGACTGCGTTTAATATTAAAACAGGATAGGGATATGTAGTATTTTAATTCACATTTTATGCTTATTGATGCTTATTGAGAATTTTTAAAAGCAAAATAAGATGTAATCTCATATATGTCTATGTTTATCTTATTATTTACAGAAAAAACTAAGAATAAAATTTGTTGCAGGAATTTTTTTGAGCGATAAAGTTTTGTTCAGCCAACTTCGCGTCTTTCAAAATACATGTGTTTGTCATGGAAAAACAAAAGAAAGTTTAACCGATATTTATGTAAAGTTTATCCTCTCAAGTTAATTTTTATTGCAAAGAATCTTTCGTCGGAAATCGATGTAAAGTTTATCTTTTGTTTTTTCTGTGTTATTATTGATTGATTCTAATAAACGCGACTTTTTAACTCTTCAGGATGTCTTTAATTGACTATATAAACGTTACGATTATCTGCTCAGTTACCTCCGAGGATTCAAGATAATAATCTGGGAATGTTCCTTTTTCATACCTTATCCGGAAAACTAAATGTTCGAGGAGTTGTGCAATTATGAAAAAAAAATAAAGTAATGAAAACTAACCATCACTTGAAGAGATCTAGACGTCTAATTCTGTCTAACTTTAATTCAGATTTTAAAATTATATACTGCAGTTGTTTGCCATTTTTATTCTATTTAACTATTTTTTTCTAATTTTAGGATAAGATTATTGGCTATAGCTCTGAATATTTACTCTGAATACATGCTCAAAGAAAGAGCTTCCAGACCAATATTAATTTACTCTTCTGTCACAGAGGTATTTGAAAAAAAATTGCGAACTTTTGCACTCTTTTATGCATATAGAGTTAGCTATTGAAAGTTTTCCTTTTGACAATACGTCCGCTGAATGAATATTAATTGTGCCTTGAAAATAGCAGCAAACAAAAGTATTTTTATTAGGGACTAAAGTGTGACGCAAAATCACAAAGGAAAATGTTCTCCGGGATTAAAATTTCATTACTGTTCTCGAATTTTAAATCCATTGTTCTTCTTTAGTTTGAAAATGTTAAATTATTCAATTTTGCATCCTCTTAATTTGTGATTATTTAATTCTTCGTGGTTAAAAATTGTAAATTTCCAATTAAAATTTCAAAGTCTTGTATTTCAAATACTTCAAGTTTGAAGTTTAAAATTTTTAATTATTTTATCTTGGAGTACCTATAATGAAGACATAATAGACACTTTTTTATATGAGTGCCCGTAGGTACCCATGGAATTCGTCCATTCGTATCAAAATTTCGTTACAAAAAGCCCCTTTTCCAGGTTTCCCTTTACCCCAGGTTTCCCCTCTTCCACTCTTCGTACCGAAAAAATCTGGCCATTTGTACCGGAATTTTGGTACACGCAGCGATGGCCTTCTTTATTGATTTTTTAAATTGAAAATTAGAATGAAATAGTAATTTTTAAAGTGACTCTTGAAAAGTAAGTCGAGTGTAATCCCTCAGATCTGCAGATTGATAAATAAAAATATTGACTTGTCTTGCGTGTACAGGGTCGTTGGGAGTAGTATTTTTCTTTCGATGTGAAATAAACTCGGATCCACATCCGGTGCTTATACTGAGTCCTTGCGGGTCTCAAGACTCGAGACCCTTTGGGTCAAAACCTCATCGTCGTCACCAGAGTACTGAGGCAAGAGGATTTCTTTGAAATAGTATATACAAGAGATGTCGGGAGCACGTAACTTGGTAGCATTGCGTGATGACAAGGTCTTATATTGTTTTTATTTTCATTTTCTGAACTACCTACTATAACATTTTTATATCAATAAATAATATCCAAAGATCATCATCTTATAATATTTTATAGTTAAAATAAATTTAGTTTCGTAAAGATAACATACAAATAAAGTGTGAAAATTATAAAGCTGAGGGACCCTTTTCAGATATTCTTATTAACCAGAAAACGAGGAGTAATGATTAAAATGGAAAAATAGGTATATTGATAGATATAGAAGCCTAGTTTTAAAAAACATGATCATTACATTCGTTCACTATTCCTCAAATATAATTTCGGTTATCGACGATAGTATGAGCGCAACTCTTTTCTCGCGAATCCAATTTTACAAGTGGCTCTCCATTTTTCTTATTAAATCATTTTAGGTACTTAATAATTTAATAGTACAAATATATAAGGAAATCATGAAGAGTTTCATTTTATAACGCGATTCCGTTTTTTGGTAATAAACGCAATATTAGCAGCTTCAACCTTCTTTGGTCTAATTTCATTAAGCATTCGTTTACAAATTTATTACAAGCTTAATCTAGATAAAAGTTAGAGTAAAGCGAAAAAAGGCAAATAAAAGTTTTTTGCATAAGCTGGAAGCTCGCAGAGCGACCTTAATAACTTGATGGTGTGCACAGTTGAATTTTCCTGGTTGTCTCTACATTGTACAAACTACAAAGCAAACGCTAATACCACTGAAAAATATGGGACTTTCACTGTAAATATGCATTATATGTGTGTTTCTGTGATCCCAGTGAAATACTAGCTTTTGTTATGCCCTTGTCATTTTTAAAAGGATTGGTTAAATTCGAATTTGTTTGTGGTTCCAATTTAAATGTGTGTAAATTTTTGAATTTGAAAGTAATTTAAACACGCTATTAGTTTCAATGCTTCTGAATTTTTAAACCCTCCGAAATTTCAAGTTGTTTTTATACGTCTGATCCAAATTTCCCTTGAGAAGTATAAGAAGGTCTCGTAAGAGAGGGCAAATTTCGCGGTACAATGATGACAGAACACTTTTCCTGTAATTAGTGTATTCACTTAGTGTCGGGAGTAATTAGGACCCGGAAGGCACTCTTAAGTTTGAATAGTTCGTCTTAGTAAAGCCAAAAAGACAGAAGACTTGAGATCATAATACTCACCTGACAGCTTCGGTCGTTAGTGCGCAAAGTTTATTCAAACTCCCATTCAACTATGCACGTATATCATAATCCGCTCACGCGCCTTCGACCTCTTGGCCTGTGTTTTCGTCATCAGGGACCAGAAACTATGATCAAGTACTTGGAACCGAAGTTTAACTTTATTAATGCTCAGAATTTCCAAGATTTCAACCCTAATATATAAAAAAACAAAGTAGGCGCCGCGCGCCTACATAATAGGGTTTCGTAGCCTAATAAGATGTCAATTAAGTCCTTCAAATCTCCCCCTTCCGTACACCTCCCCCTACTACTTCTCCTCCTCCTTTCATCTACCCCCTCCACTCCAATAATTCCCTTTCCACCCCAACTATCCCTCCCATTACTCTCACTTAATTTAACCTCTCTTCCCCTACTTCCTTGTAACAACTTCACCTACTTCCTCCTTAATTGCCCCCTTCCCCTAATACCCTATAATCCACCCCTCACTTCCCTACTACTCCTACCTCTCTCCCTCTCTACCCCTACTTTACCTCCCCCTCTCCTACCATCCCCCCTCTAACTTCCCCTTCATCCCTCCTTCCTCTACTAACCCTCCCCTCATTTCTCCTCTTTTCATATACTTTCCATCACTTCTTCATCCCCACTTCCCCTTTTTTCGCATACATCCCCCTCTCCTACTATCACTTCCCTTTCCTCTTCATTCCCACTTCTCCTACTACCCCCTGCCTCCAACAACTCTCACTTTTCTTCCCCTCCCCTACTCACCCTCACTTTCTCTCTACCCCTCCTCCTCACTTCTCATTTCTTCTCTTAGTTCCCTGCCCTACTTCCTCTCCTTTCATCTACTTCACGTTGCTTACTATCCCACCTCTTACTTCCCCCTTCCTTTCGCTTAACTTGTCTTACTTCACCTCTCCCTTACTTACCCTCACTCTCCTAATACCTCTCTCCTCACTCCCCCATTCTTACCCTACTTCCCCTCAGTTCCTCTCTCGGAAAAAAAGTACGACGGACGGACGGATGAACACCCGACCAAAACTTTCTTTCTTTAAACACTGAGACATTTAAACTTTCTTTCCAGAGTCTGGCAGTTTTTCTGAAATCATTAAAACTTGATTTCCTCAATAATACCACCTTTTTATTATTTGTCACTTTTTGGTTGAATTTTTACTTCTATAAGGAAGATATCCTGTGAGTTTCATGAGGGCTAAACCATTTTTGTGGCCAAGAGAATTTTGTTCTAAAAATAGATTTTTTAAATATTTTTTACGAACGTTACACGATATTATGAAATAGTAAGAGTTGTAGTTTGGAAAATCTTTTAAAAAATTATTTTTTGAAGCATTTTGTCGAATCAGGTGTTGTTTGTCAGAGAAAGGCGAAAATGGAATTTTTAGAAAAAAATTCTCTTGACCAGAAAAATAGCTTAACTCGCATGAAACCTACAAGATTTGTTTGCGATTCGAGTTCCAATTCAGCAAAAAAATTTGAGCAAACAAAAAGGTAGCGTTTTTGAGCAAATCGACTTTTAATATTTTCAGAAAAACTGCCGCCATTTTGTTAATTTTCAACATTTTGTTAATTGTTGGATGGATTTCGAAATAGAACAATTAGCTTCACAAGAACCAGGAAAGATAAATTGAATATCGCAACTAGGTCGAAAGTTATAAAGGTTTTTTAAAAAATCGTATTTTTTGGAACACAACCATAAAATTTCAAATACTTATAACTTCGAGAAAATAATTTTTCTCTCAAAACGGTAAAATACCTCTCATCTTATTTCCTTTGATAAATAACATATTTAAGAGACTTTTTTTCAAGAGGATCTTTCTAACCACACCGAATTGGATTTTAAAACTAATCTCATGTCTGTCAGATTCAGATAAAAATATTAAGCTTAGAAGTGAAATTACTTTTATTCATATGAGCCAAAAATAACAAAACTTCTCTCTAAAATTAATTTTGTAACAAATGTTGCTATTTTATTTCAAAGCTTTGTCCTAAACTTAAAAAACTAGTTATTTCTACTCGGCTTTGTCTGGGTGCTCTCAGTAAATACTGCGATATATTTCTGCAATATTAAAAAATGTATATGGGCTAAAACAAACTATGTAGACAATATTTTTACTCTGAATAAACATATTATACTCCAGTGCAAAACTGGCGAGTACTTCCAATATGCTTTCAGTGAATTTTAATGTACACGGTTAGAAATTTCTGTAGGAATTTTCAGAGACCCGCCACTAAAGCTTTATGCAGAAACCTTTTCTAAATTTTCCTAAACAGAAACAGAAATTTCAGCAACGGTAACTGCATAAAGCTTTAGTCACATTTTTCAGAAAATTCTGTGACAATTTAGTAATTTTCAGTAACTGTGACTAAAAATGTCAAAGGATTAAAAATTTTTTCTGGTTCATTAATTTAAAAAAAAATTTAGTCTATATTTGTCCTAACAATATAAATTGTAAGAAAATATGAGCGCATTTAATATGTATGTATACCATTAAGCCATTTCCCTTTCAGGGTAGGCGTGACACTACCCGATTCGGGTAGTGTTTCTAGGTGGATAGTTTTCTTGTAGTTATAAATAACTACAAGTGTGGGCTCACCACACCCACGATGTGCCAACAGCACTCAGTATTCTTGAATGGTCACCCATACAAGTACTAACCGCGTCCAACGCTGCTTAACTTCAGTGATCATAATATAATCACATTTAATTCAGTATATTATATATCCTAGATACGTAAGTAGTCGTTTACATATAGTCTTACTATAATTTATATTGTTGAGAAAAATATATACTGCTTTATATTAAAATTAATGAACCAACGGAGCGACTCAATATTACAGATATAACCGATCTAGTCAAGAGGGCGTCATTTGACCTAAACAGCGGACTCACCATTCAATTGAAACCTGGATTAATGATTAATTTACGCAGATGTTGCTAGTTCCTAGCGGTCTTGATGTACCTTTTTAGAAGTTCATTTACGAGGCAGATGATCGCAGTATCTTGTTACTATTTTATTGCGAAGATAATTCGCTCATCAACCGAGCCGGAAAAAATAGGTTTACTGCATCGTTATAATCGAACACAACCTTTTGCAGTGCATTGCCGCCCATGACCACAGCCACCATGCTGTGTCCGCTTCTAACGCGATCGAGAAGCGAGGAGTGCGCAGTTAGCAACTGCGCACTTCTTTTGGTCAGAATAACTTATCTTTCTGTTACCATTTAGGAATTTTAGGAAATTATTTGTAATTTTCAGATACCGTTTCTGAATGTTAATAAACATTTATAAATTTACTATGAAGGTTACTGAATTTCGTTTGCAGCAACCTAATTTCGTAAATTTCAGTTAGTTGAGTATCCTAAATGTGCTGGAATTTTTTGGATATACTACGTTCCTAATTATTTTACAGTTCTGGAATATTCCTCAATTTTTCAGAATATTCTATAGCAATTCTGAAATACTCTTGCATGTTCTATATTATTTTAGAATGTGCTAACATTTTCTGGAATATTCTAATATTGCGGCATATTGTAGAATATTTACGAATGTTGGATCTGAATTTTCTAGACTGATGAAAAATATTCTAGAGTTTTTTGTGTTTTTATGGAATGTTTTTTCTATTTTGATCATTCTCTTTCAACTCTGAAATGTTTTGCACTTTCCGAGAATATTCTGAAATGTTTTAGAATGATCTGGACTTTTCCAGAATATTTGTAGGATCGTTCAGAGTTTTATTGAACACTGAATGTTTGAGAATATTTCCTCTATTCATAAGATTGAGTTTTACTCGTAGAAGAATTTGGAAAATTATTTTGAATAAAAAAGAATTATCAAACAACGTGAAGGAAGAAAGAATAGGGACAACTTGAAACTATAAAACTCAAGCCCAATCAGCTGACATCGTCTTCAACAGTGCTTTAAAGCTCAGAACCAGACTCAATTCTAACTCCCTTGAACACTTTTCACAGAAAAGTTCTCTCTATACTTTTCTTGAAAAGCCAAGTGAAAAGAAAGAAGTTTCAAATTCGTTCAAGTTTGCGATGAGCTAATTTACTTTTTCACTCTTATCGATAATCGAACTGGCGATCCTGGTTGAAGCAGAAAGCACCCTGAGGCTTCTCAGAGCTTCTGAAGCCACAGAACTCTGAGATCATGAAACTGAGAAAATTAGTTATAAAGTTTTTACCAAAGGTCCCCTTTTCCTGCTCGTGGCTTGGTTAAGATTCCATAGTCTGAATAGGAATCATCTGAACATAAAAGGGTTGGCAACTGCATCTTGATAAGCATTTTCCTTCTGAGTACGATAGGTACCGACAAGTACATGAGTAGTGGACCGTATCTCGTGCCAGAACCGGATTCAGACCTGCTTCGAGCTTCCTACATCATTAATAAACCGGGGGAAAAAAGTTATCGCATGAATGCTCCTACATTTTTGCTCTTATGAGAGCTGAATTAAGATCAGTAAAAAGTAATTAGAACGAAATATTCTGAAATTCGAATGATCATTTACACCGTCCATCTCTAGGCATTATTTCTTCTTTAATTAACATTGAGGGATTCATTTTATCTTCAAATTCAGTAAATTATACTTCTTATTTACTGCAGAGATTACTATCAGTCCCCCTTTTTTACCTAACACCCCTTTCCCCCCTTAAATTTGAAAAATCCCTATAACACCCCAAATCGACAATTTTAATCAAATTTTCCTCTTTTCCCCTTTTTAAAAAAGTATTTTCAAGAATCATTAAAGTATTTTCTAAGAATCATTAGCAGAAATTCAATACATGAGAAAATAAGACGATTAGAAAGATTCATTTGGATGATAACAATTTCAAATATTTCCTAAAGAGGAAATTTTTCACGAAAATAGGGGAATAAATTCCTTTTAATCAAATTAATGTAGCTACTTTTAATAAATTCAAATCGAAAGGCTTCAAATCCTTAATATTTCAAGTAAAAATATTGAATTTTCAATAGAGTAGATGAATCTCTACCGAAAAGTGTAATAGTTGATATTTCATGTTGCATTTATAAAAAAAAGATGAATCTTTAACGAAAAAGCTCATTTCCAATAAAATAGTAATAATAATAGAATCTTGAACGAAATAATTGAATTTTTAATCAAATAGTTGAATTTTCAAACAAAAAGGTGAATTTTTAACCAAAAAAATTAATTTTCTACAAAAAAACTAATTTCAAAAATAAAAAAGATGAATCCTTAACAAAAAATCTAATAGTTGATATCTCCATCTAAAAAGATTTCATTTTTAATCAAAAACAGTTGAATTTATCCAAAAAGACGAACTTTCAACAAAATAGTTGATTTTTGAACCAAATAAGATTTTTCAGAAAAAAAAAGATGCAACCAAAGTAGTTGAAATTTCAACCCACAAAGACGAATTTTCAACCAAAGAGATGAATTTTTTATTCAAATCTTTGAATTTTCAATTTAAAAAGATGAATTCTCAACGTAAAGTGTTATAGTTGACATTCTCACAAACCATTTTATTTTTCTACCAAAAAATATTTTTAAATCAAGAAAGATAAAAAATGTTAACCAAATTGTAGAATTTTCAATAAAATAGTTTAATCTTCAACCAAAACAGATTAATTTTCAAAAAATAGTTGAATTTCTAACCAAAAATGATTTGTTAGTGAAGAAAGAAACAAAATTTCAAATCATGAATTTTCATCAAAAAGGTTAATTTTCAACCAAATAGTTACATTTTCTGTGAAAAAAAGATTAATTTTCAACCAAACAGGATGAATTTTCAACAAAATTGTTGAATTTTTAACAAATTCCTTACATTTTTAACCGAATAATAAAATTGTTAACTAAAAAAGATGAATTTTCGACCAAAAATATAATAGTAGACTTTTCAACCAAAAATAATGAACTTTCTAAAGAAACCATCTTTGGTAAATAGGAAATAATATCCAAAAAGTAGCGTATATTAGGACTCGCTGATAAAGTATAACTAATTTTAAGTGGATTATTAGTATATGGCTTGGTTTTAAATGCTAGCAAACTACGTATTTGAAAAAAGTGTTATCGTTATAATTTGGTTATTTTCTAATTTTTTATTACTTTTCAAATAGTCATTTTTGTGTTTTTCAAATTATTTCTTTCCAGCTTACTTGAAAAAATATGTTGAAAAACTCAGGGTCCTGTACTGAAAAGAGTATACTAGAAAAAAATTTATAATAGTAAATAAAAATGCATCTATTGATAAAAATACATTTAAAAAAATTCAAGCATTAGCATTTTTGAATTCTGTTCTTGATCTATTTCTCAATTCTTCAAATTCTTTAAATCGTTGATCTTCTTGAATTTTTTGCTGATGTATTTTATAAGTAGAAATTTCGGAAGTTTTCAACAGATTTTTTAATACTAGCAAAAAAATGTATCAACACAAAAATGACAAGAGAAGGTGCTACTGTTTAGAAAACACTTTCGTTAAATACTTACGAGATACAAATATGATATAAACGGTTTTTAATAATAAGTGAAATCCCTTTTTATTACGCTTTTTTTCTTGAAATTGTACTACTGAACCGCTGTGATCCATGTTACTGTTGTATTTTTTCAACGACTTTAATTTCCTCACTCTGTGTGAGATGTGTATATGAATTTACAGTATCATTTAATTAAGGCACATACTCAAGCTTGGAATTCTTTCTTCTTGGCAATTAACACCGCTATAATTAATTAAATCCGACATTAAAAAGACTAATGAACTCGGAAAATGAGACTTACAAAAAAATTCAATACGACTTCATAGAGACCAATTATTACCAAGAGCAAAAACATATATCAGGTCTTCTATGCATGATAGTAGACACTATAAAGAAAAATATAGCGACAGGAAAGTGTATTTGTTTCATGAAAAGACGCTTTTACTCTTTGTATTCATCACAGGATCCGTAACCGGTCCAGCAGCTTCTCGCTGTGGTCGTCACGGTCATAATAATTCACCATTTTCATAATTAAGGGATGCAACTACTATGTATCAACCTTTGAAGTCGGCTTGTTATCCTGATTAACCCTCTACACTTTTCTCTTCTTTCCACAATCCTTTGATAGGAATTATCAAAGAAAACCATTTTATGATCTCCTCTGCATTTGAAATGAAAGTCTCGAAGGTCTTTTCTGCACGATGAAGAATTCATAAAATGCATAAAGGAAACTGCTCTTGCATTCAAGACCTTGTCGACTTTTCATTGGGCGAAAATACTTTATTTGCGTTTCATTCGACTGAAAAATGCTTTTCATTTTTCTTTATATGTCTCTAATTCTTAATTAGCGCAATTGCTCTCGTCCAATTTAAAATTCTTTGAACTTGATAACGTTCTGTTGTCGAAATTGTATAATTTTCAGTATTTACTTCACATTTTCAAGCTTTGTGAGCTTGATAATGAAGATATTAAGTCTCTTGGCCATAGTTGCGTTTAAAATGTTCAATTTGCAATATTTTCAGATTATAAATTAATCAGTTTGTTTTAGCTTCCATGTGAGGTAAAAGCTGCCATTCTTCGCCAATCCTAATGATTACGGGCTTATTTTCTTCCTTGAAAGATTCAATAAAATTCTATTTGGTTGGGTTTTATTAAATTAAAATTATTTAGGACAAAATTTGTTTACAAAAACAATGACTGTATAACGTTACGAAAAATTCCGTAATACCAGTCAGTGCCAAAATTAAACAAAGTTTGACTGCGGAAGACTTCAAAATTCAAAAAATCAACTGTTTTTCAATGTTTAAAAAACATAAGGTATAAGTTGAATATAATTAAATTTAACGATTTCATTTCGAATGCTTCATAGTTTCAATTGTTCCTTTTGGAACTTTAACAATTAAAAATTTTTATATTTTGAACGTCAACAAAAAAATTTTTGATTGGGAAAATGATAATACGTACCTATTATAATTTGTATGATCTATTCGTCCTTTAAAATTTGTGCGATTCCGCAATGCCAAATTATAAAGTTTTGAATTCGTAATTATAAAATGGTTCAACTCCCGAGGCATCAAATAAAAAAATGTTCAGTTCCTATTTCAGTTTTCTGGACAGAGAAAAAAAATGAACTTACGAAAACTTGACGTAACTGACGAGAAATAATTATTTTAACAGTAGTTTTTGTAAATGAATTTTTTCTTACTGTCGCTTCGAACCGTTTTTCAACAAATGAATCAATTACAAAAAATCATGGCTTTTTCGGGGAAAGCATTCCCTACAAGTCTACTGTTTCCAATTTTAAAAATTGGTAAGAATCGATAGTATGAAAAACTCAAATTGAAAATTTGCAAGACAATTAATTACTAAATTTTTAAGTGTTCAATGCAGAGCGGTACAAAAAAAATGTACAGTCTGTAATGCTTTTTTCAGAATTATTAAATTTGGACTGTATTAAATAAAAAATTGTTTAGATTTCCATTTTCAAATTAAACAATTTTGAAGGATTCTGATTTGATATTGTACAATATCTAAATTTTGCAACGCTTCAAACATTTTAAATAAAAAAAGTACAGTTTTAAATGCTTAGTACTACAAATTTTAAAGTTTTAAAACTTACAATGCAAATTTGTCCATTTTTATGGCTTCAATTTCAAAGAAAAGTACATACAAATTCTACTTTTTGAGGCTTCAAGTTCAACTTTGGCAGTGGCTATGTGTCTGAAATTTCAGTCCGAATAGCCGGATTTTTTCGGTACGTTCAGGCCCTCCTTTCTAATTTACTTAATTTACAAGGTGACTAATTCGGAGTTTTTTCTGAAAACTTGAAATAAAAAAATTTCAATATTGAAAGTTTCAAATTTAAATCTCTATGACCAAAGAAAATGTTGTAAACTGGGAATGACCGGGAATGACCCCGCTCTGTCAGATTGCAATTAGCATTAATTTTTTCTGATACTCAGCTTCTTTTCTTTTGCTACCTTTGCTTCCTGACTCCTCTAGGTAAAATGAAATAACTATAATTAAAAATATATTCTCTTCTCTGGTTTCCTTTTTTATCTTCAGTCTGAAGTGTTTACCACTGTGGCTTGCTTTTCTGCAGGGTATATGCAGAGTGTCTGAAAAGTGCACGAAAGTAAACTTTTATTCCGTTAAATTTCACCGAGGGTTGGTTCTATTATTTCATAATTCACCTGAGTCTTTGCTTTCCTTAATTTTATATAATTTATAAATAATATTTCACACGGCATATAATGTATAAATAATATTTCACAACACAGAATGGTATATCACTTTTCGTTAAAAAATCTACTATTTGATTGAAGATTTAACTATTTCGTACAAAATTCGCTTTTCTTGGTAGGAAGTTAATTTTCTTAACTGAAAAGTTAACCATTCTTTTTTTTAATTAATTTTTTTTAATTGAAAATCAAACTCAAATTTATCTGTGAGAATTCATCTTTTTTGGTTGTCATTCAGCTACTTGGTTCAAAGTTGTACTACTTTGTTAAAAATTCATTTTATTGGTTGAAGATTTAACTACTTTGTTGAAAATTCGTTATTTGTTGGTTACACATTAATTTTTGTTAATAGAACATTCAAAGATTCCATTATTGGGTGAAAAATGATCGTTCTTAGTTGAAAATTCAACAGTCAGGTTTAAAATTTATGTATTCGGTTTTTTGTTGGTCAAGTTGAATTACTTTGTTAAAAATTAATTTTATTAGTTGAAGATCCATCTCTTTTGGTTCAGAATTATTCCTTCTTTTTTAAATTCATCTCTTGGTAAAAATATCATCGTTTTTGGTTCAAAATTCAACTATTTTGTTGAAAAGTTGATTATTTTGTTAAAAATTCAACTATTCTGTTGTTTGGTTGAAAAGCCAACTATTTTGTTAGAAATGCAGTATATGTCGACTTGAAATCTTAAGCCTTGCATATTGAATTTAATATTGTACCTATAAATTAATTTTATGTAAAAGAATTTATTCCCCTTTTTTCGTGATAAATCACCATATATACCCTGTTTCGAGAGGATTTTAAAATGTGAAGTCTGTTAAAATATATTATGTTTATGTTTGTATATTCTGTTTTTTATTTTAGGGGTTTATCAAGTGAAATCGAAGACAAATTTTGACTTGAAAATGTTGAAAATAGAGTGAGTAGTTTTTTAACGGTCCCCAAGAAATAATGCATTCTCTTTACTCAAAGGGGTTTTTCACCTGCACCCTTTGCACATAAAATATACATAAATACAGCTCTTAACTTTGCAAATTCAAAAATAGCGTGCAATTCATGGTTTTGTTCCGCCCATACAAAATACCCCTATATTATCAAGGTTGTGTTTATGCACTCACTATTTAAATGAGAATGTGTGCGAATGTACGCAGGATTTATATAGCTCGTTAACACGTCGCGCTTCAGCCCGTTGTAAGACGACTGCTTCAATTATAAGCCCAGAGGGATTTATTATGCGGCAATGAGAGCGACGCATTGTCAGATTTTATTCAGACGGATCTTAATTTCAGATGTGAAAATTAGCGTTGAGTACCACCTCACATATTTTCAGATCTTGATAATTTCTGTGTTAAGAAAAAATCTCTTGTCTTCCGTCATTATATAGTTGAATGAAGCCTAGGCGAGAAACATCAATGATTTTATATTTCGTCTCCGAAATTGGTATGCTTCCAAATTTGGACAATTTCTAGAATTAATGCGGTTCCAAAGTTCGGGTGAATCAAAATTTGGATCGCTTCCAAAATTCAAGTATTTCCAGATTTAGATGATTCAAAGTTCAGTAATAAAATTAGGATTCTTTCAGATTTTTATCAATTCGAGCTTTTTGAGATTATAAGTCTTTGGAAAGTAGGAAGTTCAAACTTCACAGCCCAAAATGCTCTGAAATCAGGGGAAATAGGATAATTTTTTATGAAAACAGGGGAATAAATTCTTTTAAATAAAGTTAATGTATAAGTACCATATTGAATTCAATGTGAAAGAGTTGAGTTTTCAAGCTTAAAAGTGAAATATTTTAGAAAAGAGTTGACTTTTAAACCCGTAAAGATCAATTTTCAACAAAAAAGTTGCATTTACAAGCAAGTAGTTAACTTGCAGGCTAAAGAGAAGATGTTTAATTAAACTTGAACCAAATCAGTTGCATTTCTAACCAAATAGTTAAATCTTCAAGCAAAAAAGCGAATTTTTTACGAGACAGTTTAATTTTTAATCAGAAACATTTCTATCAAAAAAGATAAATTTTTAACAAAATTGTTTAATTTTCTCGAAAAAAAATCAATTATAAACCAGACAGTTGCATTTAAAACCAACTAGTTGAACTTTCAACAAAATAATTACATTTTCAAGAAAAAAGTTCAATTTTCAAACAAATAGTTTAATGTTGTGGAAAAAAAACGAAAAATGATGAATCTTCAAAAAAATAAATTTTTAACAAATAAGTGAAAGTTTCAACTAGGTATTTGGATTTTCGATAAAAAGATGCATTCTTAACAAAAAATGTAATAGTTGATGTTTTAACCAAAAAATATTTTTATTTTAAATAAAAAACAGAATCATCAAACCAAAAAGACGAATTTTCCACAAAAATTGAATCTTCAACCAAGAAAGTTTTTTCAGTCAAGATAGAAAAAAATGTCAAGCAAATTGTTGAATTTACCAGTAAAAAAGACGAATTCTCTACAAAATACTTGAATTTTCAAGCCGCAAATATACGTGTTCAACCAAAAAGTTAATTTTTAACCAAATAATCGAATTTTCTACTAAAATAATAGAACTGTCAATCTAAAAAGACAAATTTTCAAGAAAAGAGTTGAATTTTTAAGCAAAAAAGACGAATTTTCTAGAAAGGCTATGTCTAGCCTTCCCGAAAAATCAAGGGAGTTGGAAAAGGGAATGGACTGGTTATCCCGAAAATTCGGAATGACTAGCCAGGTTTATGAAAAATATTTTACTACTCATCCCGAATTTCGGGACGACGAGACACTTCGTTCTGGAAAACATTTAAATTTCTAGTCAAATAGTAGAATTATGAATATAGAGATGAAGCCTGAACCTTAAATATAATAATACAAATTTTAATTAAAAGAATAAGCTTTTAACGAAAAATAGTTGGATTTTATCATCGGGTTCTATTAATTCAGTTCGTATTTAAGCGATTAAACGAGAAAAAAGGGAAAGTTTCTTGAAAACAGAGGGAAAAGAGGAATTCTTTAAAAAAGAGGAAAAGAGGGAAATGGGGGAACGAGTGTGAAGTCTGAAAGATGCTTTCAAGATTTGAGCCACTTTTACAAGATTTGCAAATTTCGAACCGTAATCTTAAGAGAATTTATGTTCGGAGAAAATTATGTGTCAAGAAAATGATAAGAGCGAGAGACATTTAGAGTGAATCGTGGGTATGAAGTCACGCTCTCGAGTAACTTTAAATATCAAAGGAGGGGGTTGTTCTACTCACGTTCCGGAGAAATGTCCCACGGGATTAAGTCAACTTGCTAGAAAATTCCCTAGGATAGTTTGGTATGACGCGTGACACCGTGCCACGTGTACTTTTCGCTTCAAGACCCTCAGGGATGTTGAAAATGCGGATGATAAGCTGTACGTGAAACTGCTCAAAGATTGTGCTTACGATTGTACTATATTTCAGAATCACCTACTTCAAAACTAAAAAAACCTCTTTTTTCAAAACAATGCCCCCTCTCTCTTCTCTCATTCCCCACTTATTCTACCTCTCACTTCCCCTACCCTCTATTTATGTTTTACGGGGTAAAGTCGGCTCGGTACGGGGTCAAGTCATCTAAAGTATGGGGTAAAATCGCTAAGGTTAGGAAGTAAAGTTGGCTAGGGTAGGGGGTAAGGTCGGTTAGGGTACGAGGTAAAGTTATCTTAAGTACGGGGTAAAGTCGCCTAGGGTACGGAGTAAAGTTGGCTAGGGTATGGAGTAAAATCGGCTAATTTACAGAGTAAAGTCGGCTAGGGTACGGGGTAAAGTCAGTTAGGGTACGGGATAAGGTCGGTATGGGTACAGGGTAAAGTCATCTAAATTACGGGGTAAAGTCGGCTAGGGACTTCTTCTACTTCCCCTCCTGAAAAAAAAACTTCGGACGGAAACCCGACGGAAACTATAAGGGTTTGTGCCCGGGGCTACGAAACTTTCACAGAAAAAAACGGACGGTACGAAGTGTTGCAGGTAATCGGTCAAGCAGGGTAAACGCGAGGTGGGTACTCTAAACTGAGGTAAACTTTCCGTGCTGAATCGCAGATATCTCCGGCGGATTCCGCTAGAGGCAGCACGTGACAGGCCTGTAACCACGGAAAGTTTACTTCAGTTTGGTGTAATCAGCTGACTATTACCTGTTTTAACGATTACCTGCAACGCTTCGTACCTCGATTTTTTTCTTTGCTAGAAAAAAAAACAGAAAGAGTTCAAAGTGAAATAAATAAAAAGTGATAAAACAAAATGACTTGTTCCGGAAATCAGCATTAAAACTGCGATCGTCAGTGACTTCAGCCGAAGGACAATTGGCTCGTTATATTTCCGCGCTGGCAGTGAGCTCTGAATAATTTTCGAATATGTATACCTCAGCTCTGATTAATCACACAATTATTTGGTGAAAAATCCGAGAAATTGGCAATTTAATATCAAACCGCTGAAACATTTTATCTCGGTGGAAATATTGCAAAATAATAAAATCGAAAGAATTTAATAAAATGAAATTTTTACTGAGAAAAATGCTCTCAAATAATACTCGAAACATTTATAATTGCTGGTTTGAAGGTTTGGCTCAAAACCAACCATTTATTGGAAAATTGGTATTTTTGGTTGAAAATTAAACTACTTGGTTAAAGATTGAACCACTTTGTTAAGCAATAATTTTTCTAATAAAATGAAATTTTCACTTCTGAGCGATACCAAATGGCTTTTCGTTATAAAAATTGGTGAACTTCTTGATTTTAGCAGAATCTAATACCTCTGTAAAAAAGTCACGTTAGCGTTGAAAAGTCATCTCTTTGATTGAAGGTTTTTTTCAAAAAATCTTCTATTGTCAAAATTGCCCTGTATGTGCTCTCTTAAACTAAACCAGTGAAACTGTCACTGGTTGAATCAGTACTTTGAATTATCACTGGTGAACCAGTGATTTCCCGACTTTGACTGGGTGAACCAGTAAGCAACTCAACTAAAACATCGTCACTGAATATATCAGTGACGCCAAATGATAGGTTCAACCAGTGATCAAGATATGATCCACGCGGTCAAGACATGAACCTCCAACCTCCAGTCGTCTGGTACTCGCATTTCGCCGTCCGGGTCTTTGTATTTCTCCAATGAAAATGAACTTTATTGTGTAAAAGTGTTTGTATTAGAAATATTTGTGGCCTGGCTGCAATAAGCACGGGATATAATATCTTTCGCTTGAAAGTGGGGATGCCTCTAAAAGATAATTTTGCAAACACTCAGAGAAAAAGTTATCTTGAAACAAAAGCAACGTCCTCTTGCCTGTTTTATTTTGAACGACGTGAATATATTTTTTACACGAACAAAATTATGGGTGCAAGATTAGGTGAAGTTAGTCGCATTAGAAAAATCTTTAGTGCTAAAGGATTCCTGTTGAGACAAATGAAAATCCTTTCAACCTTAAATTTAAGAGGAAATTCCATTTACGTCAAGAAGCATCATTTTGTCACAAGAGAACATTCCTTTCAGTGAAGGTTAGCACAAAAGTGATGAATGATAAGTGGCATACCTAACCAGCTGATGGACGATAGCGCGTACGAGCAGATGAGTACAGGTACTGAATAACCACTGTACCCCATTGATATAAACAGTAACAGATTTCCACTGAGTGAATCAGTAAAATCTCACTGATTGTCAGTGACACACTTCTGGCTGTTTCAAACAGTGAGATTTCACTCGTTCATTTAAAGAGAGTGAATAATCACCCTTCCACAGATTACTTTGTGAATTCAAGTTTCAGAAAGTTTTTTTTTTAACTAGAAATGTTTACATACTCGTTTTGAAATAAAAAAGAATGTGGAAAGTTTTGATATTCCATGAATTTGATGAAGCATCTCATTTGCTTCTTATTTGGCGAAATTTCCATCTCGGGTAACTGTAGTTTCAAGGCGCGAATATGGAATGAACGAGAGGAGTGGACGTTAGCGTAATTTGCGTAAAGATCAGTGCGGCGTCGCAATTTCGTAAAGCTCCGTATCAAGATACATTTTGCGAGACATGGCTTTATGCAGTCTAAAGTTTCCCTATTTTGCAGTGAACTGGTGCGCGTAATACGATGCATACGCCAATCCAATTTTGCGTTGTGCAGCAGCATCCTTTGAATGTGCTTCTTCGATTATTATCGAACAAGTTGAGGTGCGTCCAAATCGATTAGGAAATATACCCTATCTCACTGAGGAAATGCAAATTTATGCAAATTATCAAGAAAATATTATGCTCATAATAAATAAAAATTAAATGGTATTTGTTTATTACTCAGTCACACAAAATGTAACTGGGTAATTTCACATTCACTTCGAAATTCATGCCCCCCGCTAACTGCATAGCCTTGATGCTTGAAATATTATTTTTTGTTTCAAGTAAACGGTGTCCTAAATGGTAAGAATCTCGAAAAATCTGTACTGAAATTGATTTTTATTAATAATTATTTTCTTTGAAAATATCGTGCATGAATGAAGTGCGTTCTCCCCTGGTCCAAATCAAAGTAAATATATGTACCTTTAAAGAATATTATATACACATTTTTTTTTTAGAAACCATTAAAATCAATTTATTTGGTTAATGTGAAATACCACAAGTGATCTATGTCCTTCTCAACACGAAGATCAGTGTTAAAAAATCAACTGCTTGATATTATTTTTTACCACTATTTTAAAGAATAGGAATTTTTTTTTAATTTTCAAATCCAAAGACCGAACAGAAGATAGTAACTGATTTCAAAAGTGGGTTTACCCCTATTGAGAAATATTATAGAAACCCCCAGAACATTCTAGAACATGCTAGAAAATTCTTTGAAAGTCTCAAAATGTTCAACAAAATTCTAAACTATTCTAGGAAATTCCAGAATATTCAAGAGTATTCCATAAGATTTCATATTCTTAAAGAACATTTTAAAATGTTCTAAAATTGTATTAAAAATTTCATAAAATTTTAGAATTGTCCAGAATTGCAAATAATCTATAGAAGTCCAGAATATTTTAGAAAATCGAGAAAATTTCGGAATTTCAAGAGAATATTCTAGAAATGAAAGAATATTCTGGAGATAAAATACTATTTCAAGAAAACCTCAGCAGAAAATTCAGGAGTTGAAGAGAATTTTAGAAATAGAAGAATATTTCTAAAAATTTCAGAATATTCTAGAATAATCCACAGAGGATTCCACAAGATTTCATATTCTTAAAAAAACATTGTGTTATATTCTACTCGAGAGCATTATATAAAACATTCTTGAATATACTAGAAATTCCAAAAAAATTATTGGAAAATCCTAAACATTGTAGAATATTCCAGATTATTCTAGAACATTCCAAAACAATCCATGGTAGCATTGAAAACTGCAGAATTTTTCAGAGTTTCAGAATAATGTAGAATCTACAACATTCGAAAATGTTCTAGAAAAGCCAAGAGTTTTTTAGAATTTTCAGAGAATTTTATAAAAACAAAAACTTATTAAAAACAATACCAAGCAATTCACAAATATTCCAGAAAATTCTCAAACTTGCCAGAATTGCACAATAATCCACGACTTTCCAAAACATTAGAATTTTCCAAATATTCTAGAATATTGCAGAAATAAATATATGGCTTGTAAAATTTGAAGTAGTTGGAACTTTCAATAGGGATAAGTAAAATCAACCGAGCGGAATTCGAGAATTGAATGAAGCGAGTATCAAATACGAGTACGATAGACGAAAGGGAAACTAGGTTTTGAAATCCAAATTTTCAGAGGGATAGAGAACGAACTGCTACATTGCAGAAAAATTCTTTGCTATTTCACGCTGACAAAATATGAGGTCGTAGGAGGAAAAAAAATAAAAATAAAGGGAAAATAAGAGAGAGGTTATTCTGGCATTTGTGTTGTATGTTGGTTCTCGAATATTCATTCCGTCGAGTAAAGTGCTCTTGAAAGTGCTCGCTTGAACAATGCTCCACTAGAAATGTATCTTGACACCACTCATTCTTGATTTTTTATATCTTTTCATATGTTACTTGTCTTACACTTTCTTGAGAATAGAAAATTTTCATCAAAAAGAATCTTGACTCCCGATGAAGTTTTTAGAATTAATTAATTCAGAAGCAATTTCTGCAAATTTTTTTATTAAAAAAAAAAGATTGAACATAGAAAAGAGGCGAGGGGTTAATTTTTCTGATTTTTTGTGTACACTAGATTGCAAGATTGCCAGATTGTTTGGGATTGCAAAAGATTTCACATATGTGTCTGAAAAATGTTTTATGAGACTGCTAAAGATCCCATGGATTTTATATTATTATTATTATAATACCATGAAGCCATTTTGGGGTAGGCGTGACTTGCTCGGTTGGAAAATAGTAGTGTGTAGGTGGGTATATAGGTATAAGGTAGATAGGTATATAGGTGTTAGGTATAGATATTTTAGATTGATCTGTAATTATCGTGTTATTTATTTAAATGACACGTTCATTCTGCAACACTGCTCCGACCCAGGTTGCTGATCAATCTCTCTAGCGATCACCCCAGGTGAAGAGCCTCACAAAATTGTTATGTGTGGTTCCACACTTGGGCCCATTTAGTATCCAAGGTGTTTGTTTCAGGCGTCATTTACTCTATTGTCACTCTGTTTACAAAATATTTGTCGCCGCACTTTTCTGTCCTGGCATACTACTCTAGCTTCCTTCACGTCCATGCATTTTTTATGCAAGCTCTCGTGTTTCTATGGCTTCTTATGTCTCTTCGGATTAGTGTCTCATTCACAGATTCTAACCATTCTTTTGGTGGTCTACCTCTGGGCATTCTGCCATTTACTTTAGTTTTATTTTTTACTCTTTACGGATTAGTGTCTCATTCACAGATTCTATTCAAGGTCTACCTTTTGGGCATTCTGCCATTTACTTCATTTTTTTTACTCTTTACGGATTAGTGTCTCATTCACAGATTCTAACCATTCTTTTGGTGGTCTACCTCTGGGCATTCTGCCATTTACTTTACCTTTATACACTTGTTTGGTCGATTTTTAAATTAACGTTAATAAAAAAAGTATGTTATTTGAAGGAAAGGGTGAGAAAACAGTATGCAACATTGCCTTAGACGATGATAGGATAGAGCAAGTTGATAAGTACGTGTACCTTGGTAGTTTACTTACTACTGGCGAAAAGATCGATGGAGAGATAGCCAAGCGTATAAACAAGGGTAGGAAGGTTATCGGCAGGGAGGGAGCCATTACCAGAAGTAAACATATAACAAATCTAGCTGAAATTGCAATACATATATAATTCTGTCCTTGCACCCACTGTGCTGTACGGTAGCGATACCTGAACCTACCAAGAAAAGGATAAGAGTAAAGTTAACGCGGTTGGCATGTAATTCCCGCGCAATGTATGTGGTAAAACGCTAATGGATAAAGTCTGAAATGAGAGAAGATTCTCAAAGAATGTGGCGTAGAGGAAACTGTGTTTGACAAGAGTGAAAGAAGTTTGTTGTGATCGTTTGGGCATGTTCAGAGAATGAAAGAAGAACGACAGACGAAACAAGTATATTTCGGTAAAGTAAATGGTAGACCTTGGATACTAATAAGCTCGCGTGGAGAGCCTTACATGGTGACTTTATGAAGTTCTTCGCCTGGGGTGCTTGCTAGAGAGATTGATCAGCGACCTGGGCCGGAATAGAGTTCCGGGACAAACGTGTTATTTAAATAAAGAACACGGGAATTCTAGATTAATCTAAAAATATTTACCCCTTGCCCCTCCCCATACCGCCTCGTACACTTCCCTGTCTCACTTCTCTTATATGAACTCTGATAGCATAACGAGGCTACAACCGAGTGAGTCACGATTACCCTGAAAGGTATTTGGCTTAATGGCATAATAATATGTAGCAGATTTTATAGAGATTGCATGGCTCTTACGAACAAATATTACAGAAAAATTAGTATCAGTCTATAATTATTTTCCTAACATTTTTTCACAATAATTGCAGGAAATTAATGATTGAAAATCATTAAATAGAAAACGATTATATGATAACCAGCAATGGAAAAAGTAAATGTAGGAAGTAGATAAACTACAAAGAAACGATTTATTTTTGATCACCCATAATCTCATATAGAAGTACACAAAATGTACGGAAACATTTAAAATCCCTTGAAAATAAAATTAATTAAATTTGTTCCCTAAATTTCTTTAGAAATCCGTTGAAATTCCTCGAAATTTGTAAAATAATTAAAGTTTTTAACTTCCTTATTTGAAATTTTTTAAATTTCTTCACACCCCCTCAGAGTTGTTAAAATCCATAGAAATACCTTGAATATAAATAATATTAAATTATTAATTAAAGTACTCTAAAAAAACATTAAAATCTTTAGAAATCTTTAAACACACTTGAAATCCTCAGAGATTCTATAAAATTATTTATATCTTGTGAAATCCCTTGAAATACCTTAAAATCCCGTGAGATCTTTGGAATCAATAGGAATACCTTGAAATTTCATTCTCTAGAATTCGGTTCTTATCAAAATTCTCTAAAAAACAGCCCAAATCCCTAGAAATCTTTGAAATCCTTTGAAATCCCTCGATTACTTTCCTTTGAAAATAGTAAAAATCATTTAAAATCTCTTGAATATAAATCAGATTGTGCTTCTTCATTAAATTTCTCTGAAAAAAACGTTAAAATCCCTAGAAATCTTTTAAATATCTTGAGATCTTTGGAATCGCGTGGAATCACTTGGAATTTCATTTGTTTTCTAAAGTTGTCTAGAAATCCCTTCAAATCTTTGGAAGGCCTACAGAATTCTCTGAAATCCCTTGGAATTTTTAAAATCTCTTGAAATCCTTCAGGATTTCTTAAAGTTCCCGAAAATGTTTGGAAATCTTTGAAATCCTCTAAAATCCTTTCAAATATTTCGAAACATTACGAAATTTTTTGAAATCCATGGAAATTTGTTTAAGTCTCTTCAAACCCGATGAAATACTTTAGAATTACTCGAAATGTTTGGAAATCCCATAAACTCCCATGAAATTCCTTGAAATACGTTGAAATCCTTTTTAGTATTTGAAATCTTTTAACTCTTTTTGAATTTCTGTAATTCGTTTGTGGTTTCTCTATTTTTGCTTCAATAATTCTTTCAATGCTTCAACATAATTTTCTTTCAATTATTTTCTATTTTTATTTTTCTACAATCGTGATAAAATTGTAAGAAAATCATTATAGACCTATAGTGAATTTCCTGTAATATTTGTTCATAAGTTCAAATTTAGCTCACCGATAAAGTGAAAATAAACGATTCGATTTATCGGTCTTTCTCGAATTTGAAAAGTATTTTATTCCCTGCTGAGTAAACGAAGGACATCGGTACTTTGCTTTTTTAAGAACGGAGAAATAAGAGAGGAAACACAAAAGTTTCTCGCATATCTGGAGTACTGTGTCTGTAATATTTAAGTCAATTTTAGAAGAGTTGTTCTGACTTTTTGCTGCAGATAGTATATTGGAATTCGATGAGTCTCTTGAAAAGAGACATCGAATAAAAGTACGCTTGAAATAAAAAGGAGACGAAATTACAAATATTGCTTGAGCGAGTTATTATTAGAAATATTTAGGTGCCTCAAAGGTGAAAATAAAAAAATCGTCAGTATTCACCTAATAAGTTTTGTAGAAAAAAAACATACTTTACAGACCGCAATGCTCTCAAAACATGGGAAATAGGGTGATTTTTCACGAAAATGGGGACATAATAGGGGAATAAACTCTTCCAAATAAAATTAATGTGAAGAACCATGTTCCTAAGATTTCAAGTCGAAATATTATGCTTTTTTGACAAAACAGTATAATTTTCAACCAAAAAAGATGAATTTTTTTACCAAAAGAGATGAATTTTCGACCAAAAAAAGATCAATGTTTAACAAAAGACTTGAGTTTTCGAGCTGAAAAGTCGCAGGTTTTAGAAAAAAATTTACTTTTAAACCCGAAAAGATGAATTTTCTACAAAACGGTTGAATCATCAAATTAAAGATATGAATTTTCAACAAAAAAGTTAATTTTAAACCAAACAGTTTAATGCTTAACCCAATTGTTGAATTTAATACCAAACTGTTACAATTTCAAGCAAAAAAGACGAATTTTGCACTAAACAGTTGAATTTATTTTAACCCGAAAATATGAATTTTCAACAAAATAGTTGAATCATAAACCAAAACAGATTAATTTTTATCCAAGCAGTTACATTTTCAAAAAAAAATTGCTTTTTAACAAAATAGTTGAATTTTCAACAAAATAACTAAATTTTCAACCAAAAGAGATGAATTCTGAACCAAAAGTATAACAGTATACTTTTCAAATTAAAAGAATTAATTTTAAACCAAAAGAGATGAATTCTCAAAAACAAAAATATAATGTAGACTTTTCAATTAAAAAGAATTAATTTTCAATCAAAAAATATTACATTTCTACCAAAAGATGAATTTTCAATCCAAACGCATGAATTTTCTATGAAAAAGATGAATTTTCAACAAAATAATTAAATTTTCAACCAAAAGAAATGAATTCTGAACCAGAAATATGATAGCAGCCTCTTCAATTAAAAAGAATTAAATTTCTTTTTTAAATTAAAGAGTTAGATTTTCTTATTGGGTTCTATTAATTCAGTTGGCATTTAAGCGAAAATACGAGAAAAATCGGAAAGAGTGAGAGAGAGATGGGAAAGAGTGTGAAGTCTGAGAACACTTTAAAATTGGTTATATATCTCTAGAATTTATTTGTAGTGTTTTTTAACCAATGTGAAATTCAAATTTTGTCAGCTATTGAAGAGAGATTCAATGACTAAGGATCGAATTAAATATATATTCTAAAACGTTTTATAAATAAATAACATTAGTTACATTTAATAATAAGTTATATTAATTTGATTATTCATATATTTTTCTATTTTTTGTTACCATTTTTAATATTATCATTCTTTTCAAGCCAATTTTTTAAAGGCTACTTTTCTAATGTTCATTTGTCTAAGCTGTGAATTTGCAGGAACTAATTATTTTTTATGGTCAATATTTTCACCCTAAGCTCACCTTAAAAAAAATCTACCTATAACATTGCGAACGTGTTCTGTTTTTGTAAGTAGTTTAGTTAAATTGATGAATTGCGGATTTTTATTTTGTAAAACTACTATTTTCATTGAAAAACTAAAAAAAAAATGTGTCTCTGGGCGTGATTACCAACGATGAAATCCTTATCTGGAGACACATAAAAAGCCATTACTATCTTGAAATTTAAATTAGTCAAACGATTATCAACTTCTTTTTCTATCTTTAGGAATGATACAAAAAATCTCTTTTCCGGAAAAGCGTTCATTTGTGCTTTAAAAGGTCGCGTAAAGGCTTTTGAATATTTAAGAATGTAGTTGGGGACCATAGGTCACGACGACAATTTGAAACATTTAAAAAATTTTACATCCGCTTTAGCAAAATTTGGTTAAAATGTAAATATAGGATATTGTAGTTTAACTCGTGTGCTGAAAAAAATCCTTACATTTGAAACAAGATGTTATTTAAAATGAAAGTGTAATTTTCTCGGGACAAGTTTTCGTCGATTTTTTTATTTTCACCCATAAAACAAGAAAAATTGGTTATATGTATGATTCTCTGTGTTAAGGTCACTTTTGATAGAATCAACTTTTTTTGCAAAAATATTGTGAAATAGGTTTTTTTGTATCACGCCTATTCATTGGTGCTACAATCAGCAATTATTAAAATATTTGAGCTTAAAAATATTTTTTCCAATTTTTTGACAGAGTTATCGGTTTTCTTTTAGAATTTGGATTTACAGCCCGATTTCTATAGAAGTGAGTATTCTAATGTTTTTCGGTCCGCTGATTTCGAATTTTATAGCAGAATTTCAAAATTCAAGATGGCTGATCCAATATTGCGGATCGAAATTTTCAAAACAATCGCCATTTTATAAAAATGGTCATGCTAAGGTCTTTAGGTCGCTGAATCCAAATATAATAATAGAATTTTCAAACTCAAAATAGTTTATCCAATATAGTGGATTAAAGATTAAAAAAAAAAAATTTTATACGAATGGTTGTCCTTCCGTATTTTGTGTCGCTGCATGCAAATGTGATAAGCTGGACGAATGAACTTCCTAGTACTCTAAGATTCAAGAAAGAATTTTATAATTATTAATAAATTTTTGTTAAGAAACAATATAATTCATCCAAAGTAATTTAATTAATTAATTATATTTTCCCGAAAAGTGTCCAATTTACTTGGAGCGTGTAATGAGTCTAGGGTGGTCCAAAAATGAATTGGAAAATTTTTTTTTTGAATTTTTATCGGGACACCCCCCAAATTTGTTCGAATCCACCCAAAAATAAATCCATTTTTTTCTTTTGAAAAAAAATGATATTTAGGGGTGGCGCAAGCCCCATGAAGTTTAACATGTATTTCCCATAAGAAAAAAAGACGTTTTTGTAAATCTTATTCAGAATCCTCAATATTAGCTCAATCGAGTTGAAACTCAACATTTCTCTTCACAATTAGCCATAGAATACGAATAAAATATCACTTTTCAAAAACCAACACCATAAGTCTGTTTTATAGGGTCCCAAAGAAACCCCATAAGTGAAAAAATGGGTTTTGCGAGTTTTTGGCACTAACTATGATTTTTTTGCGGTTTTTTTAATGCGAATTGTTTCTAATACATAAAATATTACTTTATACTGAAAATTAATATTTTCATGAATTGTTTAAACAATTTATTATTGTTTTTAGCAATTTTCTCATAGAATGGAGTTAGAAAGACGCGGTTTTTGCACAAATTTTCCATTTGTTGTCCAATTTTCAATTAGAGGGAAGTGATAGTTCATCAATATTAACAATAGTGATTGTTTAAACAATTTATTATAATTATTAATAATATTATATTTGAATAATGCTAGAAATATGCGGATTTTTTTTAAATTTCTGACTTTTTGTCCAATTTTCATCGGTAGTGAAGTAATAATAAATTCAAGTTAACAAAATAATTGTTTAAACAATTTATTATAATTATTATGGCCAACGGCCATACCACGCTGAAAACCCCAGTTCTCGTCAGATCACTGAAGTTAAGCAGCGTTGGACGCGGTTAGTACTTGGATGGGTGACCATTCAAGAATACTGAGTGCTGTTGGCACATCGTGGGTGTGGTGAACCCACACTTGTAGTTATTTATAACTACAAGAAAACTACCTAGAAACACTACCCGAATCGGGTAGTGTCACGCCTACCCTGAAAGGGAAATGGCTTAATGGTATACATTAATAATATTATATTTGAATAATGCTGAAAAGATGCGTTTTTTTTTTTAATTTCTGGTTTTTTGTCCACTTTTCATTCGGAGTGAAGTAATAATG
>CAKNYM010053096.1:428522-568360 GCA_932195095.1 Andricus curvator
CATTATTACTTCACTCCGAATGAAAAGTGGACAAAAAACCAGAAATTTAAAAAAAAGCCGCATCTTTTAAACATTATTCAAATATAATATTATTAATATATACCATTAAACCATTTCCCTTTCAGGGTAGGCGTGACACTACCCGATTCGGGTAGTGTTTCTAGGTTTTTCTTGTAGTTATAAATAACTACAAGTGTGGGCTCACCACACCCACACCCATTAATATTATTAATAATTATAATAAATTGTTTAAACAATTATTTTGTTAACTTGAATTTATTATTACTTCACTACAGATGAAAATTGGACAAAAAGCCAGAAATTTAAAAAAAATCCGCATCTTTCTAGCATTATTCAAATATAATATTATTAATAATCATAATAAATTGTTTAAACAATCACTATTGTTAAAATTTATGAACTATCACTTCCCTCTAATTGAAAATTGGACAACAAATGGAAAATTTGTGAAAAAACCGCGTCTTTCTCACTACATTCTATGAGTAAATTGCTAAAAACATATACGTATTAGAAACAATTCGCATTAAAAAAACCGCAAAAAAATCATAATTAGCGCCAAAAACTCGCAAAACCCATTTTTTCACTTATGGGGTTTCTTTGGGACCCTATAAAACATACTTATGGGGGGTGATATTTGAAAAGTGATATTTTATTCGTATTCTATGACTAATTGTGAAGAGAAATGTTGAGTTTCAACTCGATGGAGATAATATTGAGGATTCTGAATAAGATTTACAAAAACGTATTTTTTTCTTATGGGAAATACATGTTAAACTTCATGGGGCTTGTGCCACCCCTAAATATCATTTTTTTCAAAACAAAAAAAAATGGATTTATTTTTGGGTGGATTCAAACAAATTTGGGGGGTGTCCCCATGAAAATTCGAAAAAAAAATTTTTGGACCACCCTAGTAATGACACATAATAAAAATACGCTAAAGTTTAACACGTTTTATGTTAGTTTTAAGGTAAATCTTTCAAATCTTACCATTGATTCATACACAGATGTGATACTTCGACTTATTTATTAAATAATTACATTGATACTGGCTAAAATAACCAAAAAAAATCGTCAAAAACTCGTCATATTGTCATTACACGTTCCAGGAAAAAAAATAGCGGGAAACTTTTCAACTTAAAATTCTCTTATCTTTAAGTGCGACAAAATAAAAATCGATATGCAAGAATAATAGTTTTTGAGACATACTTTCAAAAGGTACCAGTGAAAAATTATATTTTATTATCCTTAGTTTCGAAAATCCTCCTCAAACTTAGAAATTTGTAGGTGCAGAACAAGAAAAGGGCATTTTTTCAAGTATTTAATGCTTGTTTAATATATTTTTCGGGTAAAAAAATCTGTGTTGGTCTTATGCTTTCGGTCCCTGTTATTAAAGCGATTAAGTTTACCAAATTATAAAGCAATTCAATAAATATTCACAAAGATATTACACGGGGCAGCAAAAGTGACCTTCATGTGGAAAATTACCCATATGTGTATTAATTTTTTTATTTGCGACCTTTTAAGAATATTCTGATTTTAATTGTAATTTTAATACGTTTGTTTTATTTAATGTTTCAGGAGCATCGCAATCTTTTAGGGTGAGACCAGCGAATACTTCAGTTTCGGAGGGTGGCGATGTTACGCTGCACTGTGCAGTTGATAACAGGGTGGGAACAGTTCAATGGGTCAAAGATGGATTCGCCTTCGTCGTTGAATCAAGTAAGTACCCAGCTTATATCCCTAAATTAATTTCACGGTGTTGTAATTTTATCAGCGTTTTATAAAGACTTCAATTTCGGTAATTACCGCCATTATATTAATTAAAAAATACTTTATACTTTTTAACTTTTTTTAAATTACAGACGGTGAAGTAGTGGGATACCCACGATTAAAATTAGTCGGAGAGCCAACTATAAGTGTCTATAATTTGAGGATAACGAATGCATCTTTGAACGACGATGGAGAATATCAGTGTCAAGTTGGCCCATCTTTCAGAACCAAAGCCATTCGGGCCAACGCACATCTCAACGTTATCTGTGAGTTCGAATTTGGATTATAATTAAAATTGAATATCACATACAATGTACACGCAGAAAAAATCTTGGCTCATTTTAAATCGGATATTGACCCGGAAATAAGACGCAGCCAAAGTTTGACGATTTTTTTCTGTGCATAATATTTCAGGGTGGCCGCAGTTCAGGGAAAACCTGGAAATCAGGGAAAAGTTAGGGAAAGTCAGGGGTTTTGAACTCTTAATTGCTTTTTTTCTCAAATTACTTTTTACCCACTTTTTTAATGATAAAGTCACTATAGTCACTTTTTTACGTGAAAGGATAACTTTAGTGACTTTTCTTCTCAGGTTGTTATTACAAATTCCAAGAAATTTTCAAAAGCTTTAAAAGGTTTCAAGGGATTTTTCAAAAATTGTAATAATTGTAAGTGATTCCAACAGATTCAAGTAATTTAAAAATATTTTTATACTTTTCAAGGAATTTTCAAAACTTTCAAAATTTGCAAGGAATTTGAAAAGGCTCCAAAGGATTTGTAAGATTTTAGGATATTTGTAAAACTTCCAAAGAATTTTCAAGAGCTTTACAAAGTTTCAAGGGATTTCGAAAGATTCAAGATATTTTAAGGTATTTTAAAAGATTCCAAGGCATTTTCAATAGATTAAAAATATTTCATAGAACTTCCAAAGATTTAAATAATTTTACAAGATTTACAAAAATTTTAATGGTGGTTTAAAGAATTTCAAACGATATGGAACGATTTTACAGAACCTATAAGATTTTAGGATATTTTAAAATATTCCAAGGAATTTTTAATTGATTTTTATAATTCGAAGGAATTTCGAAGAATTTTAAAGATTTTAGGTTTTTTTAATTCCAAAGGATTCAAACAATTTTAAGATATTTTGAAAACTTTCAAGGAATTTTTAAGAGCTTTAAAAGGTTGCAAGGAATTTCAAAAGGTTTTAAAGGATTTGAAACATTTTAGCGTATTTTAAAAGTTTCAAAGGAATTTTTAATAGTTTTTAATAATTTGAAGTGACTCCAAGGGATTTGTAAGATGTTAGGATATTTTTAAAACTTGCAAAGAATTTTCAAGAGTTTTAAAAAGTCTCAACGGATTTAAAATATTTTAGGGTATTTTAAAAGAGTCCAACGCATTTTCGAGAGATTTAAAACATTTCATGGAACTTCCAAGGATTTTAATTATTTTAAGGAATTAAACCAAATTTTAATCAGGGTTTAAAGAATTTTGAAAATTACGTAACGATTTTATAGGACCTATATGATCATATGATATTTTAAAACATTCCAAAGAATTTTTTATTAATTTTAGTAATTTAAAATGATAACGAAGGATTTGATTCATTTTAGGGTATTATTAAAAACTCAAAGGATTCTTCAAAAGCTTTAAAAGGTTTCAAGGAATTTCAAAGGATTTGAAATATTTTAGATTATTTTTAAAAATTCTAAAGAATTTTCAAGAGCTATTTATTATTTAAATTATTTATTTAATTAAAGTTTTTGAAATATTTGAGGATCTTTAAAAATATTACAAGGCAGTTTCAATAGATTTAAGAAATTTCAAGGATTTTAATGATTTTAGGCGATTTAAAAAAATGTTCATGCGGTTGTAAATAATTTCCAAGAATTTTGGAAGATATGGAACGATTTACAGGACCTACAAGGTTTTAAGGTGTTGAAAAAGATTTCATGGCATTTTATAAGATTTCTGAGAATTTCAATGCTTTTAAGGGATTTTAAAAGCTCTCCAGGTATTTTAATACATTTTCAAATAGTTTTTGCAATTCATTTGAATGGAATCGGAATTCACCCAGAATTCTTATTAATGTATCCTAAATTCTTATTAATGTATCCTAAATTTTTTTTAATTCTTTGGAATTCTCTTGAATTCTTCGAATTTCTTTGAATTTTTCTAAACTAGTTTCAAACTTACTGAATTCAATTAATTTTTTCTTATTTTTTAATTATTTTTAATTCATTTGATTTTCACTCCAATTTTACTGAAATGAATGGAATTTTTTGGATTTTTTCCAACTTCTTCATTATTAATGTGTTGTATACTTTCTTTGCAAATTGATCTGAAGGAGGATCCTCCAGACGAGAAAATGTCTTTCTTAAAATGGATGAGAGAGCTAGAGCGAGGAGGGTTGGTGAGATGAAAAGCTTCCTGCGTATGTAGGTATATTTGTTCAATCAAAAAAATATTTTTTTGTCAACAAACTTTTGTTTGGAACAGCAAACATTTTTCTCAGTGTTGGATACTTTCTTTGCAAATTAATCTAAAGTAAGATCCTCTAGACGAGGAAATGTCTTTCTTAAAATGGAAAAGAGGGCTATAGCGAGCAGGGTAGGTGAGGTGAAAAGCTTCCTACGTATGTAGAAAAGTATCTAGTTTTCATATTCCCAGCAGTCTGCTTTCCAGTCATGACTGGTCATATATGTAGCTTCAATATTTCAAGCAAAACGGAGCCTCTCGTGGGTGTAATGCAAGTCGCATACGAGAATGAAACTCTGAAAACTCGAAGTACGAGTATCATCCTGACTCACGACGGGCGCTAAACGTCTTCTTCTTACAAAACGAGTTTCCTTCGCCTTCTAAAGGCCTTTCTTAGTAATGCCAACCTACCATATCAGTCACTACATCCAGTTTCTGTTTTACGATCCTGCAAACTTTATATCGAAAAAATATCCTTCACTTCTTGCTGCCTCATCTTTTCATGCCCAATCGACAATAGAAATGAAAAACCGGGAATTGCGAAGGGTAAACTAAATAATAGTTCACTCAGAAAAAAGTTGCTCTTTGGTCACACATATTTAGTTAATTCAATAAAAAAATTTCATTTGTTAATTATTTAGAGGGGGAGACCGGGGCGGGATAGGACATGATATTTGTTTCATTATATTGCTCACCATCTGCAGTGAAATACTAAAATTTAAGTTGTTATTTAAATACTGTGAACCTTTATGTTTCAATTTTTTTATAGAATTAAATATAATAAAACAATTGATTACGAAAAAAAATACAAATTTGAAAGGAGTGCCTTTGTTCAGTCTCGCCCCGGGCCGTGGACCGTTACTGTGAATGAAGTAATGTTATTTTAATTTTTTGTATACATTAATCGGAATCGTCACTAAGCTTCGTTCAAAATGACGTAAAATCTAATTTATTTAATGGCGAAGCAATGACAATTAGTTTTGCTAAAGAATTGAATGTAAATATTTATTTAGATACTGTAAAGTAATTTAAAAGAGTTTAAAGATGTTCAAAGAATATCTGTGAATTTTAATCTATTTAAGAAGATTTAAAGAGATTTCACTGCACTTTTAAAAGAATTATTGCAAGAAACTTTGAAACACTTTAAGAAATTTTACAGATTTTTTAAGGATTTCAAGTGATTGAAGAATATTTCAAGGGATTTCCAAGAATCTGCTGAGATTGCATGGTCTATGAAAGTATTTTAAGAGATTTCGCAGGATTCTTATAGATTTCAACCGATTTTAGAAGACTTGAAGGGATTTGGAGAGATTTCTAGGCACACCAAAGTATTTTAAAAGGTTGTATTTTAAAAGATTTCAAGGATTTTTAAGGATTTCCAGTAATTGCAAGAGGTTTGAATTATGAGGAATATCCAATAATTTCAAAAAAATTGTGTAAAGTTTTCGCGTACATTCTACATTTTTCAATTGATCATGACGGATTTTATGGGATTTCAGAGAAACTTGTATAATTTCATGAGCTTTCGGAAGATTTTAAGGCATTTCAAGAAATCTTGAAAGGTTTAAAAGGTTTCCAAATATTTCAAGAGTGGGCTAACCCTCAATTAATAATAACAAGGAGATGATTAGAATTGGGAAATTTTTAAATCTCATGAATTCCTTGCTGAGAATCCATTTGATGACTATTAATTTGCCATAACATTATTTGCCAATGGTGAACCATATTAAATTTTTTTTAATTTTTTTAATTTATTAAATTCTCATGTAAATTTTTGTAAATATAACATTTTTGACACTTGTTTTAATACAGTTGAATTTTCTTCAGCTTTGAATTTTCAACATTTAAATTTTTAACATTTGAATTTTTAACTGTAGAAAATTAAAAAAATTAAATATTGACTTTTCAACTTTTGAATTTTTATTTTACATATTTATCGAGCGGCTCGAAAATTTAAAATTGAACTTTAAACAGTTAAATTTTCAAAATTAGAATTTTCAGCAGTTGATATTTCAACATTAAAATTTTCAACATTTAAATTTGCTACTGTTGAACATTGAAGAAAATTGAAAATTTGATTTGTAACATTTGAATTCTCTACAGTTTACTTTTCAACTGTTAAAAATTGAAGAAAATGGAAAATCAAATTTTCATCATCTTCTTCTAAGGCATAAGTATTTTAAGACAAACATATATTCATTTTTATTGTTAATAAATAAACATTTTTTAAGGCATAAGTATTTTAAAATAAACAAATATTCATTTGTATTGTTTTTATAGGGTTTGTGGCCAGTCAATCGTTAGTAGCCGTTTTCTGATACAAGGCCATATTTTAAGTATTAGAACTGGTAAATAAAGTATTTAGTTAACTATAAGTACGTATTTTTAAGAAATAAGGCCCTCTTTTCAGTGCAATCCAACTTAGTTAATCTTCACTCGTATTTAGTTGAAGTAATTGTTTAATTAAGTTGGATTTAATTAAATAATGTTTTTCTACTTGAACTTTCCCTTATAATATAATAATTACTGGTAGTGAGAAAAAATGACATTTATCGCGGAAAATTGAGGTTTTCACTAACTCTGATCCTTTGGCTTCCTTCATAAACTTTATAATCAGTCAAACACTAGATTTCTTTTTGTGGTTCGCGTTAAACCATTCGCCCAACAATAGCTATTCAATCTCTTTTCTGAAGGCGTCGCGAGTTCGCATTGTCCTCGAGACGAAATTCGATAGTGATAGGGGAAGACAAAAAGAAGCCAGCATGAACTCGAAAAGGTAGACGTGCAATGGAAAATACCAGAGTTCAGGAATTATCTTAATGAAATCCATCCAATCATTCATTTTTTAGACAAAAATCATTTCGGCTTAAATTTGTTATTTTGAACAAAATATTTACGTCATTTAATACAATTGCAATAAAACCAATTATGACATTTACGAGTCAATTCGTTATTAACGATTCGTAGTTCATTGAAAAGTATATTCTAAAAACTAAAAATTTCAACAACAACAAAAAGTAATAAGTAAATACTCTCACTTCTCGAATAGAATTCAATTTTTTTCAACCTCTACGCTCGAGGGTATACGCGACATGATTTTCTAAAAGCCAAACAGTGCTTTGTTGAGCTCTTTAATATTGAGCTGTGTCATGATACTGGACATGCGAGTTATTTTCAAATACCTTCACATTACATGGTAAAAAAATTAATATGAACAGGCTCTGCAATATAATGGTTCATTTTGCGTGCACGCGTTTAGAATTTATTATAGAGCACTCAGGCGAAGACGCATGCTAGGACGCATGTCTTTTTACGCACTTCTTCATAGTAATTTTGATGACTTTCCAACCGAGACATAATTATGGACTTTTAGATGCACGTAATCTCGGGTATTTGTGCACTTTTTGCAGAAGCAGGGTGTACAAATTTATCAGATGCTTATTATGGTAAAGTGTGGACATTGAAAATTATAGTAGGCACATCGTAAATTCCAGAAACGACATTTTTGTTGTTCGGTTTGTTCATTGAGCGTAATTTAATCAAAGAGGATTATTAAGACCGGAATAAATTGGATTTTTCATAAAAAATAAAAGTGGTTTGGTAATATGAAGAAGTTAAGTTGAGGAGAATCGAATTTCTAAATTTCCCTTTTTTTGTTCTGAAAGTTAAGGTAAAGGTACCTATCATGAAACATGTCCCAATTAGGAAACAATTTGACAAATAATTCTTTTTATAAATAATTTAAAAGTACATTTTTGAGTACAACTTATTATATTAATAAGTATGGAAGTTAGGCTTTTCATCTATATAAAAAGCAAGTATGGTTCTAAAGTTTTAAACACTGAAAAATAATTTTAATCATGTAAACTCCATACTCGGAAAAATTGATCGCCATTTATCCGATTCAGAAGGCTTGATACCTATAATTTGTTTTATCTCGTGTATTCACAAATTTCGATTATTTCACATTTGTAATAGATTAAATGACAGCTTAAGGTGTATAGATTTCAGATTACTGGACTTTTTCTTTATTTGGATACAACTTTATTTATTAATTAGTTGTTTCATAATACGTACACCTTTTTTAAGACGGTCCGTATTTATGGAACGGAGAAACATGGGTGTTTCATATCGACGGACACGTTTTCAACGCTTGCTCCTATTTATGGAACAGAGGAACGTTTGCAATAAAATGTGTTTGTTATTATATTAATATAGCTCATGTTATGTTATTATTATATAATACTTAATCTTTAAGTAAAACAAATTAATTTAAAAAAAAAAGGATTTTCAACAAATTAGTTTAATTTGCAATCAATGTGAGAAATTTTCAAATAAAATGATGAATCTTAACCTAGAATAATTGAATTTTAAACCAAACAGATACATTTTCAACTAAAATGATGAATCTTTAACTGGAATGGTTGAATTTTCAACAAAAAATGTGAATATTCAACCATGAAGAATAATTTTCTACAAAAAACTACGAAGTTTCAACAATATATGAATTTGCAATCAATTAGTTGAATTTGCAACTGAAAATGGTAAATTTTTAACGAATAGTTGAATTTCACAAAAAAATAGAGATGAATTTTCAACAAAAACTAGAATATTTAAGTGGTAAATTAACCAAATTAATTTTTACCAAAAAAAACGGATTTTCAATCAAATAGTTCAATTTTCAACCAATGTGATGAATTTTCAAATAAAATGATGAATCTTCAACTGGAATAATTGAATTTTAAACCAAACAGACACATTTTCAACTAAAATGATGAATCTTTCACTGGAATGGTTGAATTTTCAACCAAAAAGATGAATATTCAATCATGAAGAATAATTTTCTACGAAAAAATACGAATTTTCAACATAATATATGAATTTGCAACCAAGTTGTTGAATTTGCAACTGAAAATGATAAATTTGTAACGAGTAGTTGAATTTTACAAAAAAAAAAAGAGATGAATTTTCAACAAAAAATAGAATATTTAAATGGTAAATTAACCAAATTAATTTTTACAAAAAAAAAACGGATTTTCAATCAAACAGTTCAATTTTCAACCAATGTGATGAATTTTCAAATAAAATGATGAATCTTCAACTGGAATAATTGAATTTTAAACCAAACAGATAGATTTTGAACTAAAATGATGAATCTTTAACTGAAGTGGTTTAATTTTCAACCAAAAAGATGAATATTCAATCAAGAAGAATAATTTTCCATAAAAAAATAAGAATTTTCAACATAATATATGAATTTGCAACCAAGTTGTTGAATTTTCAACTGAAAATGATAAATTTTTAACGAATAGTTGAATTTTACAAAAAAAATAGAGATGAATTTTTAACAAAAAATAGAATATTTAAATGGTAAATTAACCAAATTAATTTTTATTAAAAAAAACGGATTTTCAATCAAACAGTTCAATTTTCAACCAATGTGATGAATTTTCAAATAAAATGATGACTCTTTAACTGGAATAGTTGAGTTTTATACCAAAAAGGTACAACAAATTTCCACCAAATAGTTGAATTTTCGTTCAAAAAAGATACATTCTTAACCAAAAATAGAATAGTTAAATTTTCTGTTAAAAAAACTAATTTATAACAAAAAAAAAAGGATTTTCAACAAAATAGTTAAATTTTCTACTGAAATAGTTAAATTTTCAGTCAGAAAAATTGATTTTCAACAAGGTAGTTGAATTTTCATTCAGAGATGAATTTGCAATTAAAAAGATTTATCTTCGACAAAAAAAATTAATTTTTAACAAAAGATTTACACTTTTAACGAAGGAATTGAATTTTTAACTAACAAGATGAACTTTCAACGAAGAATGTAATATAATTAAAATTTAAACAGAAATAGATTTTAATTTTGAATAAAAAACAGTTGAATTCAAACAAAACAGAAAAATTTTCAAGAATAGTTGAATTAAAAATTTTTAAAAATACTTTTCAGTCAACAGAGAAAACAAATTTAATACAAACTGTTGAATTTTCAAGGGAAAATATGAATTTTCAACCAAGAAATTAATTTTTTACGAAAAAGGACGAATATTCAACAAAACATAGGAAGTTATTATTAATTACAATAAAAGGATAAAAAACCAAACGAAAAGGGTAATTAGCCTAATATCTCATTTACACTTCACTTTGACCAAGTTTCTTAAGATTTGACTTTATTCTTCGTGGGTTTTTCTTCTTTTTCATCCACCTAAATAAAAATCCATTCCCTATAACAAACATTTTTGAGCAAAAATCAAATTTAATCTACTTCGTTCACGAAAACTACCCTTTATAGGTTAGGTTTGCCAATTTTAACGAAAACTTTTATTCAATTTATTTATCTCTATGAACGATTGAAGTAAAAGTTCATTGTACTATTTAGTTCGATTGAATATAGAAAACGATATCAAATAAGCCATATTAATATAAGAAAACACATTTCCTTGCTTTTCCATAATAGGGACATGCATTATGGAACACCGGTACAAGAGTCTAAAAGTTGTTTCATAATAGGTATATAAAGGTTGTTTCGCTTTTTTTAATAAATATAATAACTTTGCTTAGACTAAATTCAACTTTTAATAGGCGTTTCGCATTCAGAAAAGATCAGCCCATTCATTGATATACAAATTTTGAAAATATATTCTACTATCGTTCTAAAATTAATGAAAATCTCAAAACCCCCTCAAAATTCGTCTCATGAGAGGTACCTTTGCCTTATAATATTAATTCAATAATTTAGTTTTCATCAAACGAAAAAATATATAACCAGGGGCTGTCAAAATCTGTATGTTTTAAAAATAAAATTGAATTTAAACTAGGCATTGAACTGTGGAAGAAAAATGATCATTTGTAGAGAAGCGACAACAATATCTATGATGAATATACTGGAAGCGATTCTGAGTGGAAATTTGTGGAAGATGACAATGCCTATTGTAGTATCCTCACACTCCTGCCAATCGCAGGGCAGAGGCTCGTCCGGATTCATGGTTTCAATATATACATAACTGCCGCCAATGGTAACCGTCATGACCAAAAGAGGTCATAATGTTTTTCGCAGTAATTTTTTCTCAGCTAACCCGTTTATCGATAGGCTTGTTAGAAAAGTAGAACAAATCTGATAACCATCAACCTCTATGTTTCCAATTTTGTCTAAACGGAAACTTAGCAATCCACTTCACAGTAAATCCCAAATATATTTTTTTCGTAAAGTTGGATAAAAACAGTTGACAACACTAAGAGTTTGTAGATTTTTTCAGTGTACATTCGAATACAAATTTCCTTTGGATTTCAGTCTCTTGCTTTTAATTTACCGAGTATTTTATGATCAAGCATGCGACTAATGAGTCGAACCCGTTATGGAAAAACGAAGTTTGCAAGTTTTCTTCCAATAATTTCAACCTTCCTGCATTTCTGAAGCAAATTAGTTTGCTCAGTCTGATAAGAGCATCAGAGATTACATCGCAGCCGTAGCAAAAGAAGTAAGTAGAAATTCTCAACTTGAAAGTTCCGGAATAAATCTGTGGAGGGAAATGATAAAGAAATAGAAAAATTTGTTTTATTGAAAAAAATCGAGCTTTTAAAGGATTTTAGATTTAAAAAGCACTCAAGGCGAGTCGTTCGAAGTCTAAAATGAAAAATAATCGTTTCTCCGAAGATTCTTGTTGGACTGAAATAAACAATTAAATTCACCCAAGTGGAACTTTGTGTAGAAAACAAACGAGAAGCAATTAAAGTCCCGTTTGTCTTTGCAACTCGTGGGCGGTACAGGTGATCGTAATGGAAGTAATATTCGTACAGCGAATTGCAATGGGTGTTTTAAGTTTAATGGCAATTTTAGCCTGATTATTTTCTGAAGATGAAACCCTGATTGGATGGCATTGATAAATTATATGGTTTCCTGCACTCGCTCCAGTTCACGTTACTAACATTTGTCCCAAATGACATTAATTAGATTTTCTGTGACTTTTACTCCCACATCGCCAAGTGGTATATTTCAATATTGCAGCATCAGGAGACGTAAAACCCATTAAAGCAGTGCTCATTAGATTTACAACCCACATAGTAGAAACTTGCATTTACGTTTTTGTTGCTAATTACAACCTGTCGCAAAATATGAATAATTTATAGTGCTTCATATAAATTATCAATGATTAGTGACGTGAATCATATTTATCATTAGGTGATGAGCAACGTCAAATCTGTTCTAGAATTAAAATATCTAATAATAATATAAAATTTTCTAAAAGTATGTGTCTATATTGACAACTTCCAGTGGGAAATGTACGATTGGCTCAATATGTTGATCCCAAACTTTAGAAACATTCTTTTTTTTTAATGTGTATTAAATCTAGAACAAATTAGTTTAAATCTGTATCAAGAACTTTACTGAGTTTGTGGGATAGAGTGTACTTAGTTTGTGGATTAACGATTACACAGGACTCGTAAAGTTCATCCGCTGGAAGGATTAAATACAGCAACCTGACATACGGAAAGCGGCGGGTGTAAGCGTTGTGACGCACTGCGTCGCCATAAATCTATTACGCTCAAGAGGAAACTTCCTAGCTTTACTGCTTCAGAATCATTGATTATTATAAGAAATACAATTCTTTTATCTCTAAAAATGCTTCAAGTGATTTTAGAAGATTTCAAAAGATTTCGCACGATTTCAAAAAATTTCAGGGGTCATTCACAAAGTTTTCGAAGGTGACAAGGAAAAACCTAAATATTTTGTTTTAATTCGGACAACCCCTTCAAATGTTTTTGAAGTATTTTCTTGAACTAATTATACACTTAATGGATGTTACGAGTAATATTTTTTGTCCAAAACATTAATAAATATTCAAACAATTAATAATAATAATTCATTTCTGACTTCTTATTGTAGAGTTGGAGAAAATTTTAGTTTTTAATCTCTTTACACCATGTCGCTTATTATAAAGAAATAATACCTCAATTGTTCAAACAATTCTTATTTGCTTAAATAATTTTTATCATTATATTATCAATACAAAAATTAACTGCCCCATTAATCCCACAAGAAAAAGGGAACTATTCATAATATAATGAAATCAATTGTTCAAGCAAATAATAATTATTTGACCAATTTAGGTATAACTTCTGAAAGAAACAATATCTTAATAATGACCGACATGTTGTAAGAGAATTTAAAAAACTAGCATTTTCTCCACCTTTCCTATGAAAAGTTATTCCTAACATCTATTAAGTATGCAATTACATAGTTCAAGAAAGTCCTAACTTTTCATGATTTGATATGGAAAAAAGATTGAAATCAATATAAATTGTCCAAACCATTGAACAATAACGTAATAAATAAATATTCTCTTAATTCACTTCTTGTGTCATTAGTTCTGAAAAATATAGACTCTTCTATGATTCATAGGGAAAGTAAAAATTTCGTAACAAAAATAATAATTGTTCAAATAAATGAAATTTGTTGAAAAATCCTTGAAAACTTGTGAGTGATCTAATAAAAAAATGTAAAAAAGAACCTTCTCCAGCATGAATTTTAAATACTGCTATTTTGCATTTTCCGGGCACAGTACAGAGTGGTTCGGGCGTCAGATTTGAATGCGACGGGGTGAAAATAATTTCTTAAATATTTCTTAAGAAGGGACTGAAATTCAATTTACGAAAAGTTAACAAAAAGTAGATTTTCCCCTGTTTTTTTTCAAAAACTGAGCTTTCCCCATTTGCAATTCCATGGTTATTTCAAAGGGCACGTATGACCACCCTGTGTACATATCAGGAGAATCCTTTATTTAAAAATTCAAAGAACTATTTTCTAGAAAAAGCTTTTTGCCCAATGCACGGAAAAAAATACAACATAAACTTTATATTTTCTTCCCTCTGAATAAGAGTTATCGTTTCAATTATAATACCTTTTTTTTATAAGTATGTAAAGAAACGAAGAAAGTTTTCCCTTCATAAAACTTTAAAATCTGGATTTACTTCATTTTAAGAGACGATCAATTTTTCCGAGTGAAGTAAAAAATAGACTGGGTAAACGATTTCACAGTATCTATCATCTGCCTGGTCGATTTTTCCGTAAACTTCTGCGAACACGGCAACTGTATCTCGCGCTTGATCTTCAAAGCCGTAAATCATGGAAAGAGGATTTTTCCCTGGTTCGATTAAAGCTCACCGAGACACGCTCACTTCCGCCTTGACGTCAATATTTTATATCACGTACCTATATTAACGGCTCTTATTTAACTGGAAATGAAATAGTGAAAATCGTCGGAAAATTGTAACTTTGCATCGTGAAAGGTTGCATTTAATATTCATACGCGCACAATTAGTAAATTAACATATCATTTCCGAGTCATATTGAATATTCCGTGTTGTGTTGTGTTGCAAACTTTCACAAGTTTCATCTGCAAAAGCAGCATTTAAACCCCCAAACTATTTGACGGCTCACAATTCACGTCTTTTAAGTTTTAAGACCATCAGTTCGTAAGTTAGGATTTAGAAACTCTGGTATTCCAATTTGCTTCAATGTTCACGCTGCCCCAATTTAATATTTCGAAATGGCAAGTCCTAAATCTCTCTAGGGCCTTAAACTTTGAGCTGAGTTGAGTAAAGTTAATGTAAGTCAGAAGGATTAGGTCAATATTCTAAAATTCTAATTTAATCCAGAATCGCGAGGAATATATTGCAAGTGAGGGGTTGATCACTAAGGTGACAATCGTGACAATGAAAAACCTGAATATTGTGTTTGAACTCGGGCCACCCCTTCAAATGTTTACTTTTAGCAAATAAATTAACACGTGTTTTTTTTAATGAAAAACTCTAAACCTATCCCTCAATTTCCAATTTTTTATTGAAACATTTTCAAATATATAAAATTGCGACACTTATTCAACCAAAATACATCTGATTTTTAGAAATTCCAAAGGATCATCCCTTGAATTTAAAAAAAAAGATACCACGTATTTGATCTTTTTTCGATAAACTTATTTTTAGAACTCGCTGAAAGCTTCAGAAATAAAGAATTGACGTTTAAAACATATACCATTTTTTATCGATAAAAGAAAAATTATGGGATAATTTTTTTTTTCATAAGCCACAGTATTCTACGAGGATATATATTTAAAATACCCTAATTTACGATTTTTAGAAAATGCAACCTGTAAAGTAATATTATATTCTAAAGTACCACCCCCTAAAATTATACCTTTTTGACCAAAATGTATCCCCTATTTTTTCTTTTTTTTTTTATAAAATTATGTTTGGTCTCCACTTAAACAGTGAAATGAAAAGAGCGTACGAAAAAAGTTTAACAATACCTTCTTCCATAAGCCAATAATTAATTTTATTGATCTTTCAAAAGTCTCAAGTTTAAGAATATTCTAAGGACTACACATTCTAAAATTAAAAACTGCTGCAAAAAGTTACTCCATACGTCTTCAACTAAATATATTCATCCTAAAATTCATGAAGTGTGTCATTAATTCCAGAAAATATGAACTTTTCATGATTTAGAATAAAAGCAAAAATTGAAACTAAATATAAATTGTTTAAACAATTGAAAAATGCCTTAAACGAAAAATATTATTCTCAACAGTCACGTACTGTGTCATTTTTCCCAAAAAATGTACAAGGAAAATTAAAAAATAATAATCGTTTAACCAATTGAAAATTAGCTCAAAAATACTTGTAATCTTGTCACCTACAGAATGCAAAAAATTCTTGTTAAGACAATTACAAAAAATCCCGCCTTTGTCATGAATTTTACATGAAACTGCTATTTTGTATTTTTCGGGGCATTTTTCGGGCACAATACAAAGGGGTTTGGAGAGTCAAACTCAAAAGTTCTGAGATTCAAATGGTTCCTTGAATATTTCTGAAGCAGTGACTGGAATTCAATTTCCAGAAAGTTAATAACAAGTAGTTGTTTTTCACGTCTTGATGTTGACCGATAAGAAAAAACATGGAATTTCTACCCCGGGAACCTGACCAAATTTGGAGAAGCCTTGCCTTCTAGAGTGAAAAAAATTTTGCAATGCATTTTTGGACCACCCGAAACAAATTTGGCTGTAAATTTTATGAACATTAAGGGCAACAAATTGCTTCTAATATTATCTATACCATAAGATAAGCGTTCGTCCATTAATTACGTAAGGCTTTTTTTGGGGGAGTCTGGAAAATCTTACGAATCCTAAATTGGGAGAGGGGGGGGGCGGTCAAACCATCACTTATGTGAGTTTCCTCTTTCTAATTATTTAAAAAATATGAAGTCTCGTGGAATTCCTGGAAATCTTTGAAATTCTTTGAAATCCCGCGAATTCTTTGGTAAAAGTTGTAAATCCCTTCAAATTTGTTAAATTATGTGGAAATTCCGTGAAAGCCTTTTTAATTTCATGGATATTCTACATAATCTCTTGAAATTCCTTTAAACCGATTGTGCTACCTTGAAATCCCTTGAAATCCTCTTAAAATTGTGGAAATCCCTGAAAATTCTTTAAGATTCCGTGAAATCTTTTGAAATCCTTGAAATCGCTTGAATTAATAAAATTGCATTATTATAACAAAATTCAAACTTAAATGGGCCAGACAGGCAGAATATTTTCGACTCTCTTGAAATACCGTAAAACATTTCAACACCCATTAAAAATTCCTCGAAATCCTTTAAAATCCTTTATAATATTATTAAATCCTTTGAAATTCCGTTAAATTTTGAGAAATAATTCGAAATAATCTAAAATCCGTGGATACACTTTGGAATGTTTTGAAGCCCCTTTAAATTGATTGAAATACCTTAAAATCCTTTGAAATTTTTGCAAATATTTTGAAATCCCTTTAGATGCATCAGATCCCTTCATATTTTCGTAATCCCATTAAAATTACCTGAAATCCTTCAAAATATGTGAAAATGCTTTGGTCTGCAATTTCAAAAATTATCATTGCGTAATTATTGGACGTTCCCTTATTAAATAGAAAATTAAATAAATGAAAAAAAATCAGTAAAGAGTTTAAAATATAAGAGTTTCTAATTGTCACGTTTGTTCGACTAAAATTTATTACTAAAACTTCACAAGAGCCGAAGAGTTAAGACCAAGTTGGGAGTGTGAAAAACTTTTGACCTAAAAGGTAGGAAAAAGTGAAAAGTTCGATTTTTTCCTTCCTCTACGCTTAGAGTAAAAAGTTTCCACTTTTCGTAATCTTCCTTTGAGTCTTTGTATAGCTTATTGTTTCGCTACTCTTTCCTGAAACATAAAAATGATCGACTACCCGACTGCTTGTGAAGAAAATTACTTTATACCTTAAAAATGATTTGAAAGGTATATTTTTCCTTCCGAAAAGTGTTTTCACTCTCATTTTGAATACCAAAGCATTCCCAGGTGCAAATTTACGTTTTAAAGTTTCGTTTTCATTTTATGCAAACATTCGCCTGTTTCCTTTATTAAATTTACGAAGGGCTAAAAATTTAGCAAAATTTAGTAAAATTTAGTAAATCTTTAAATTACTTATGTGGTTCTCGAGCGAAGGTTTTAAAATGGGAGAAACTCAGATGCTGAAATTCGAAAATAAAACCGCTTTCAAGTTGATTATTCATTTTTAGAAGTCAGTTTCTCATATTATTTTTTAAGAAACTTGCGGCAAAAGTTGTGTTTTATTTCTGCGTACGTTCTCTACAATTTAGATTGCACGATACCATTTTTCTACGTGAACTCCTGAGAGAGGAAAACAAGACTGCAATATCAATGTCGATTAAGTTTTCCTGCCACAGGCAAATCTAGTTGGCAAAAATGAAACTCGGCGAATTGTAAAGTGATCTCGGAAATCGATGCTCTGTTTCTCTTTCCGAAACTGTTGAATTTCCCTGCACACCAAAAGATTCTTCGTTCTCTAAAAATTTCTCGTATAGTTAACATACAATTGTTGTTTGCAGTGTACTTGTAGTGAATGTATATAAACTTCCCCTCGAAAGTCTGTTAGAATTTCAATCAAGCAGGAATTCCGCATTAAATTGAGTACTTAGTAAAGTTCCCTAGTGAAAGATTATCTTTTACAATCGTAAAAAAAAAACATTTTAAAATTCATATTGTTTCCAGAAGTAATAATAAAATATTGGTTAAGAATTGTGACTAGTACACTGGAAATCCCATTTAAGTGCGGTTTCTGGTCAGAGCCGTGGCATCAATTCTCGGAACGACTTAAAAAGGAGATACTTAAATAGAATTCCCAGTTGAATTTATTATTTAAAGTCTATAGGCCTCGGACTCATTTGAGATACTCAAAATAATATAAATAGAGCAATAAATTTTGAAAAATAGTAGCAAAATAGTGTCATGCAATTTTCTGGATTTTTAATCAAGATTTTAATTGTTTTTTAAATACGCTAAAATCCTTTCGAATCTTTTAAAATACTGTAAAAGCTTTGAAATTCGCTGAAGTCCTTTAAAAATCCCTGAAATCTATTGATATATTCTGAAAATTTCTGGAAAACTCATCAATCTTTTTAAATCCCTTGAAATCCGTAGAAATCCCATGGCATCTTATAAATTTGTATGAAACCCCATAAATCTCTTCAATCTGGTGAAATCTAAAAAATCCCTAAAATTCGTAGAAAACCATAAAAATCCCTAGCAGTCTCTTGAAATTTAATTGAATTTCAATAATTTCCTAAAGTTCTCTAAAATGATAATGCATTCTGGAATCCCTTGACATTTTTTAAATATCATTGATATCCTGAATACCTCTTTAAAATCCTTTGAAATTTTCTTAAATCCTACGAAATTCTTTGAAATCCTTTAAGACCCCATAAAATCCCATGAAATCCGCAGAAATCCTTTGAAATCCCTAGGGGCCAGTTATAATTTTATTCCTTTTAATTTATTCTTCAAAGTTGTTCAGAAATTTTTGAAAATCTCTTGAAATCTTTAAAAATCTTTGACATCTTTGATATCCTTTTGTACTTGTACTTGTAAAATAAACTAAAATCTTTCAAATCCTTTATAATTCATTGCAATTTTTTTTTAATCTTTAAAGTCCTCTAAAATCACGTAGGTCTGATAAGATTCCTACAAATCCCTTGAAATACTTTGAAATCTCGTAAATTATTTTGAAATTTGTAATCTCTTAAAATGTCTACAAAAATTTTGAAAACTTTTAAATTCTCGGAAATAAGATGAAACTTCTTGAAAACCCTTTAGAATCTTGTAAAATACCCTAAAAAGTTTAAAATACTTTCAGATTCGTTACAATTTTTTATATCATTTAAAATTCGTTGCAATTTTTTAAATCTTTAAAGTCCTTCGAGATCCTCTAAAATTCAAAGCCGAATAACTTGTTACATTAACCTTTACGTACTCGCATTTAGATATTTAATATCTCGGGAGTTTGTTTTTATTTTGTATTTTAACTAATTTTTTAATTTTAATTTACGACCACTTTGATATTGAAATGGGACGATGGTCTTGGGGCCTACTCCGTCGGCTTGCGGGTTCGATTCCCGTCTCGCACTCTGGAAGAGTCTTGGCAGCTCACGCGGTGAACACTAGCCTAGCAACCTGGATCAATTTTTTCAATAAAACTTTTTTGGACTCGATTCAGCAATACCGCAGCTTGGAAGTGTGTTTTTGTTTCATCTTTAGATAGTGATTTCGATTTTACAGAATGCTTTTTCTCTCCCTTGAAAAAGTCTCGTTTTTTTAGTTATCTCTAGAGTCTAAGCAGTAAAAAAGCTGCAAGGTAGTTTTAAAATTCTAATTTTATAACTTGTTTGTTTGGCGTCGTTCTAGCAATATCGGAAAATCCCTGCACGCCTGAGAAAAAGCTTGTTGGTTAATGATGCTGGGTAGTGCATTTTTATGGGTTCACGTTTACGCGTAGAAGCATTTATCCGGAGGTTAGTTACGACGAAATATACCATGTTTGCTCACAGCTTCCATTATATGGGTAAGGGTTGTATCGCATTTTGACAGCTTACGGCGTTAGAATGCCAATTTAATTCGCTTGCGCGCATCCCAAAAAGCTGAAAATCATATAAATAGTGTAATAATAATAGACTACACAACTAACCGAGACAGCCGGAATATAGCCGAGAATTAGAATAAAACCGGGAATTAACCGGAAATACAAATTCGAGCCTGGAATCATATTTAAAGTATACTCAACTCCCGATATAAGAACCCCCGGTTTACGACATTCTTAGTGGTGCTCAGTCAAGCGTGGCAAATAGCTCTAGGGTCGCACTCTCAGCGCGTTAGTCGCATTAAGTTACGTAATGCGGCCAAATCCAACAGAAATGATTCACGCGGCCCTGCCCAAAGTTTAGAATAAATTATTTTCTTGAGATTTCTCAGAAAATTAAAAATGTTTTTTGCTTTTGAAAAGTTATCTTTAAGATCATATTTAAAAACATTTAAAAAGATTTCCAAAGTCGTCAAAAAATAATCCTGCAGGTTTTACTGCAATTTTTTTAACTATGCAGAAAAAAAATTAAAAATACAAATCATTTTAACAGATGTTTAGAAGGTTGATAAGTTTTGAAAATATATTCACAGAACAATTTTAATTGATTGTTTATTTTAAAAAATGAATTCTAAGAGCAAATTAAAAATTATTTCAAAACATTTCAAATGATTTCCTATAATTTTGATAAAAAAATTTAGAAAAAATTCAAGTAAGATTAAGAGATATTTAGCAGTTTTGAAAAGATTCAAAACTTGTAAAGTTTAAAGATTAATTATTGCGTTTTATTACAAAAATTATTTATTTCAGTACTAAGTGAGGGTTACCATAGTTATGTTATAAACGAATGTAAATGTAATTAAAGTGTCATAATAAAAGATTAAAAATAGTTTTTTGTAATTACTCTTCAGATTATAATAATTAATTAATCGCTAGGACTAAAGACATTAAAAATTATATCTAAGAATTTTTTATCAAGTAGAATAACAAAAATGATTAACCAAAGATATATTTATACAAAAAAAAAATAAAATTACACATAGGAATTACAAAAAGCCTTATGTTGAATGCATTTTATTCGTGCTTCTAGCAAGAGCAGGTTTGATATTTACAACCTGGAAAAATCGGGAATTTGGTGGGCGAAAATTATTAAACACCCTGATATGTATAAAACCAATTTTTTTTGTTTTCTTCTTTCAATAACTTTGTCCAATCAATATTATTACGCGCACCTATAACAATATCCATTAATGGAAATGTTTGTAATTTCCAGTTTGAAATGAAAAGCTTTCAACGTAGCTCTGGTGTTAAAGTGGTTTAATATAATTTGTCGAGTGCAGTTTTACCTCTGGCTTGTTATCACTGAAGTATTTTCAGAGAATTAAACGTTAACGGTAAATTTGACTGGGTAATGTGTGCAATTTGAGAATGAAGGGGTAGAATATCATATTGTATTTTGAGGGAAAAATCGACTCATGGCAGTTTGTATTCTGGAGGGCTCTGAAATCTTAAATTCGGAGATACTGTACGAAATTCATGACCACAATGTAAACGAAATACGTGTGCATCGTTTTCTACTAAATAGAAACGTCGACTGACACGACGTGTGCATTTCGTTCTACTCCTGTTATGTCCACTCAGCGAGTTTCGGTATGCTTTCTGCACCACTCTTGCATTGAATTCATAAGCACGAATTTCAGGAGCGAAAGTTTCAAATTCTAGATAGAATTCTACTTGATATTATTACTAGTTCTGAATTGGACTAATATTATTCAACTTTAATTAATATTGTCAGCTCACCGTGTTAAAATGTTCTTTAAAAGTATTAACGTTCCCCTAAAATGTTATTTTTTCACAAGAATCAAGATTCGAGACAATATTCAAGACGAGGCGTGATTCTAGATAGGCCTCGAGATTCAAGACGAGATTCGAGACGACATTCGAGACAAGACTCGAGATGAGATTCGAGGCTCGTGAGGAGACGAGTTTCGTGATGAGGGATAAGGAAGGGGGTGAAGTGAGAAGATGGGAAGAGAGGGGGAGGTTTCAACGGCTTAATAGGCTACGAAAACTTTTTTTGTAGGCGAATGTCGATCCCTCCAAGTTGTTCCTCTTTCCGGAAAAGCAAATTCCCTATTTCTTTCAAGTCGGTCAACATTTACCCGTGCCCCTGGGCTTTTGAAATTAACATAGGTAAAATAGTAAAATAGCAGTTTTATGTAACATTCATGGTAAAGATGGTGTTTTTTAGAATTTATGGAACATGAATTCTTTTTATTTGATAAATGACAAGTTTCCAAGCATTTTTCAACTAATTTTGATTTCTTTAAAACATTTTGTTGAGAGTAAAATATTTTTTTAAGGACAAAATTTCGATTTTCAAGTAATAAAATTTTGTTCTTCAACTCGTTAATATATTTTATATTTTGCAAGTTCGGAAAAAAAATTATTATTTGAAGAGCCCATGAAGATTTTTTAATGTTTAATATGAATGATAAAATCCTAAAGATCGCTTTTGTAGATAAATTAATAAATTTATTTTCCTAGCCCCTGCCAAGAGTTGAAGTTGAAGTACAAAATTCCTTAAAAATTGGAATTTTATTTTTATCTTTCTCACGTGATAATTCAATACCACAAGACCAAATCACTTAAGTTAGGGCTCATTTAACGAACAATTTAATATACTTCCCAACGGATTTAACAAAATATTGTATCTATATTTTGGACGAGGCTATCACCTTTGAAAGTTAAGGGTAATTTTTAATAGGTCATTAAAGGTCTGATAGTAACCGCTGGTAGTGTATGTTTATATATTGATTTTTTTTTTAATTCTTATAAGCAGCTAAACATTTTTGAAATTTTACGACTTATTTGTACCAAGGCGTTTGAAAAATTAAATGACGCAAAATTCAATTGACGCAAATTAGATTGAATGGAAACTAGGGAAAATTTATTCTCTAGCAAACGGCAATCAAAAAAATAATAAATAAGTTAAGTGTCAATTTGGTAACATGAATTTCTCTGGAGCAAAAATTGCTTGGTAGCAAGTGGGTTCTGGGGAATACTCGTGCGCCTCCGGAAATGTGTTTCATTTTCATTCCATTCAGAGGATTTCTCTCCTTTCTGCTCTGAGTTAACACGTGTAACAGAAATATGAAGAAACCAGATCAATGTGAAAAAAATTGTATGGAAATTCCTTTCAATTCTTTCCAAGCAGGACCTGATGGATCTTTTGTGAGTGAATGAAGAAGTTAGAGAAACACGAAACAGACTTTGGTCCCTCAAATTCGCAGTCTCGCTTCTGGGCAGAAAAGTTAAACGACAGTAACATTATCACTGTAATGCGATCAGTGGATACATCCTGCACTGTGGAATTTTCCAGCACGGAGAAGTTACACCTAGTTTTGCGCCATACACGACTCAGGGGTGGAAAATAGAATTTACGCTCCACGGATAGCCAACTCGACAGGGTTGGGGTTGAAAAAGGGAAGAAGAAGGGGTGATTCCGCGGATGAGATTTACTTCTCTGGAAATAAAAGCAAGGGATGAGCCTGTATAGTGTATATAGTATATACGGCGGTGCCGGGCCTAGTAAACGTAATAAATTTCACATCCGCGGTTCAACGAGCCGTGGGGGTAATTTTCGTCGCGACGGGGCTTCGTCGCCGAGACTTCCGTGCCCGTTTCCAACGACATCGAGGTTTGAAAAGCCAACCTCGAGTCTACACTAACGTTGTCTATAGTCTTCCACTTCCGGAAATTCGAATGTAAGTGAGTTTACAGCCCGAATGGGGAACGGACCGTACCTCAATTTCCCTGAATCGACGCTGCTTTGATTGAGCTCACTCGAATTTGGCTGCTTATCAATGCGGGGCAAAAAAAAAGGGAAAAATCTTGGAATCCAGTCAAAACCGCGCAATTGTTAGGTCCTTTGCTTCTGGATATAGGAAAAAACCTTTGAGGGTGTTTAGTGATAAGGTAATTTGAAATTTCCGGTATTTCCCCGAACAAAATTTCTTCCGTCGAAGAATTTAAAGATGTCTTACGGTAATTTGTCCCAAGCAAGCGTATAGAAATGGGAAATTTTAACAATATACATATACACAAAATAAAATGAGCCAGGATGAAGTTACTTTTTTTTTTTTTAAGAATATATTTCAAAAGTAGTGCCAATTTCAATGTTTTCGTTAAATTTAAATAACCCTTCCAACTACACCTCGGGTCAAAATAACCCTCGACTAATATTTTAAGCATGGCTTAGTATGAAGGTCAGTCCATCTAGTGAAAATCAAAAATATGAAAATTTAAGGTTTTTTCATAAAGAACTGATTTTTTAATCATTTATTTAACACTTTGTCATTTATTTTTGCACAATATTATTACCCTAAAATATTCAGCAATATTTCAAGTGTGTCCCTCAATTTCTTCTCTTAAAATCGATTTGATAGTTTAAAAATAGCAGTCATTTCAAAAAATGATAGGATCAATCAATGTGTAGTATTATTGTGAACATTTTTGCGTTCATGGTGCGTGAAACCATTAGATCTTCCTCTCGCTGTTTCCCGACTAAACAGTAAAAAGAAGATAAAGTAAAAAAAGTAGAGTTTTCGATAAAATAACAAAATTCCCGATTCTAAATAAAATTCCCGGGTTTTTAGTTCTTTCCGATTTCTCTGTCCGATACACACCCTGCCTCTTTTATTTGTTACCGTAAACCGAGGTTTTTGTTTCAAGCATTTTTTTATTATTACAGAACAAGTTCGGTTTTGGTCTCGGCAATCGAGAACAAATATTAATGAAAATTGGAAAGGGGCGTCAAATTTTAGTTTGGCCTGGCTGATATCTAACTTCGGCTTCAGATCCGGGCCCGCAATTTATAAATAAAAAAATCTCTGGTTTTTCCTCGAGAGAATCTTTTTTTAAGGCGGTTGAAGAACGAATTATAGATAAATTTCAAGCAAGTGCTGAGGAGGGGTTGATAAAGTGCAGAAAACCGGAAAAAATTTGAAAAGTCATGAGGCTGAAAATCTTCTCGAATGTTTTATTCGTAGGTCAACTATTCAGTGGGTCGATTCGACTGCCGACGCAAACGAGAGACCCAACCACCGTAGAAAAGCGTTGCCCATGCGAATCCCGTTTCAAATTGCGACGTGCTCAGCCTGCCAGGGATTTTTACCCCTAAAGAGGCTAACCTCGGTGTTGCGCCCTTCGTGCCTTGAAAATACGTTTTCCATCAGATTAGGAACGCATTTTATCATTGCAATGAATAAAAAATATATATTTACGAAATTAATTTTATTAGAAATTTTATTTATTTACGTTTGAAGACCTATTCTCAGTGTTACCAAATTTTTTAATTTGTTGCATACCGAACCCATTTTAAATCGACTGACATGTTCAAAATTGGGTTGCCAATAAAATATTTTTTTGTACGTGGAAAATAAACAGATGGGCATTCTTTTTAATTAACACAAAGGTAAAATTATTTCGATTTTTCGGAAAAAAGAAAATATATATATATCTGAAAAATATAATAAATTATTCATACACGATTATCACCTTCATTATTTTTTTACCTTTTTTTGTGTATAAACCTTTTTTTTATTTTCACAACTTAGATATGTATTCTAAGCTCAAACTTTGTCTGCAGTCAGAGAAACATTAATAAAAATTTCTTGACACATTACGGACATTCTACGCGAAACTTCATCATTTTTACTGTTTTTCCAATATCTTCTTCAAGGTTTGAAATATCACTTCATCTTGAGGCCATTGGGCACAGAACTTTATCATTTTTTATCTTATTTTGCGAAAAAAAATACTTTGTGTATTAACAAAAATAGTGTATTTTATGCAATATTTCATATTTTAAAAATATATCTTGACCGCGTTATGTAGAAAACCTCTACAGGTCCCCTCCCCACAATATTTTGCAATTTTTTCTGTTTTGCAAGCATCTATTACTCAAAGATGTTTGTATGATCCGAAATTTCTATAATTACAAATAAAAATTATTTCTGTTATTATTATTAAAATATCTGTACAATATGAATTGGCTAATTGGTGCGTAGCCTTGACGCGTTTAATTTTGACAATTACGTCACAATTCAATCTTTCAATTTAATTTGGAAAAGCTGTAAAAATCTTTCAATATTCGATACAGTTTTTTAGCACTAACAATGTTTAGAGATTGATACAAAAAAAATAATTATATATATTGAAATGAAAAATAATAATTAAAATAATTAAAATAAAAATAAAAATAAATATATAAATAATATATATCAAACTCAAGGCGATCAAACTTCAAAGCCGTACTTTAGATTTAAATGAGCTTAAATTGTAATTGAAATTATAAGTAGTAATTTCACATACTGTCAATTTTCATCTTCGTCTTTGTAGAAATTCCTCGGCGGTTTCTAGAATGAAATATCCAGACGTTTCAGGAACGAGGCTTTGTTAAGGGCTGGAGACAGGGAAGAGGCGTGGAATTCCCTATATTCTCCGTTTTCTCGCTAGGAATGCGTAGCTTGACTACAGACTTTGTACGTGTCAAGTTGAATCCGATAATTTCACGACTCATGAAAATTTCGTGCCATTTCTATTCCTAGAGAAAATTTGTTGTTAGAACGCGAAATGACCGGACTTTCTTTCTTTAATGATTTTTAATATGGAGATTATATTACACTCAACTCCCGATATAAGAACGGTTTCAGGCATGGCTTAAAGTGACCTTGATCATAAATCGGGGGAATCCTAACGTAAACAGGCAGAGCCGCATTAACCATTTCTGTTGGATTTGGGCGCATGACGCAACCTGATGCAACTAATGCGCTGAGAGTTCGGCCCTCATGCTCCCTCATCATGAAACTGCCGAGGACATCAATTATAGTAAACCGGGATTCCAGGAATCACAGCGCTTCAGTAGTTCAATTTTAGGTAAAAGGGGGGAATTTTTCTGAAAAAAGGGGATTAAAAGGGTATTTAATTCATTATTAGAAACTTTGTACATCATATGGATATCTCGTGATAAAGCTTTCTGGTCATTTCCCGGTTACCAACCATTATCCCAAGTGATGAAAATTTTCAAAATTTGAACTTTCATACCTTAAAAAATTTTCAATTTAAATATTGAGTACTTAACTGCAAATTAAAGCATTCAAAGGATTAGTACTCTTCTAAATTGAAAGTATTTAAAATTAAAATTAAACAATTTTTAATTCATGAATTCATCAAACATTTTTGGAACTTATGGCTCTTTTAAAATTAAATTTATTCAGAAAAAAAGATCTTCTCCTTTCGCTCCGCTGGGATTCGAACGCCAGGTCAACTGATTGCCGGTCAGGTGCTTTACCACTAAGCTACTAGAGAGATCGGAAGAAGAATCCTTGTCCTGAAACACGCTTTCTTTTCCAAAAAAAAAGTAAAATTATGGTTCTTTTTTCTTGTCTGAAAAAGCTTAGGTTCCTTCCTTTAAATATCTTAAGGTTAAAAAATGGACATTGTCTTTTATGCGTAAAAATTAGTGTTCGGAAGTTCATAAAAGTATTGCAGACCGGCCCCAAACAGCCGTTCTATACAATTTTTGGAAAGAGTTCAAAATATTTGAAAGATTTCCAGGGATTTAAAATGATTTCAACAAATTTCAAGGGAATTTATAGAATTTCCATGGATTTTAATTATTATATTAAATCAAAGCTTTTAAACGTTTTAAATAATTCTAAATGATTTTAAATATTTTACGGCAGTCCAATGGAGTGCACAAGAATTAATTAGCGGATTTAATATTATTTCAAAAATTACGAGGGCTTTCAGAGATTAAAGCAGAAGTTATAGGATAGCAAATAATTTCGTAAACTGCATAAGGATTATGAATGATTTCATAATATTGAAAAGGTTTTAGGGCAATTTGAATGTTTTCAAGGGACTTAAGAGAATATTGAAAATTTCAAAGGATTTTTGAGGGATGATTTTAAGTGTTTTTTTAACAAATTTCAATAGATATAAACAATTCTAAACATTTTATTATATTTCTATAAATAGGAAAGAATCTCACAAGAATTGAGGGATTTCAAAGATTCAAAGATAATTAAAATGTTTTCGATTAATATACGATTTTAAAGCATTTCAATGGATTTCAGAGGAATTTTATGATTTAGAAATATTGCAAAGGGTTTTTGAGGCATTTCAAAAGCTCTCAGTAAGGTATTTTAATAAATTTCCCAAGATGTCAAAGGATTTTATAACAGATTTCGAGGGATTTCCGCCGATTTTTAGACTTTCAAAAGGATTTCTAAATACACTGGAAACTTGAATTGTGTCACGCTTGACTGAGCAGCGCCTCCCGCACTAATTCTCGGAACGCACAACTTCAGTTTGCGGAAATCTAGGTTCCAGTGTATTTCAACTTTAAAAATATTTCAATGGTTTTTAAGAGATTACAAATATTTCCACGTCAAAGGGTGTCAAAGAATTTTGTAGGATTTCAAAGATTTAAAGGGATTTCAAATATGTTTAGGGATTTTAACGTTTTTTCTAAAGAATTTTAATGAATAAATTTGATTTCATTTATGCTGAAGGGATTTCATATGATTTATACTTTACTGAATAAATTAAATTTTATTTCAACGATTTTCTACGGATTTAACAATTCAAGGAGAGAAGAGTAAGGTTTATAGGACCTGCAATTATTTTCAAGATTTGGGGGGATTTTACAAACTGCAATGGATTTCGACAACTTTTACCAGATTTCAAAGATTTTAATGGATTTAAAAATATTTCTAAAGATATCACAGGGCAATCGAATAAATTTAAAGAGATTTCAAATATATCAAAGGAATTCACAGGATGTTTGTTGTGTAAAGTTTATTTGTGCAGAATCAATATTTTTTGTACTTCCATGTTATGAGTGGTCTAAAATAAATCATTTCTTTGTAATTTTTCTACCTTTTAAATTAATTTCTTCAATATTTTTGTATTATTTATTCCAATGCTGATTATCCTATAATCATTCTTTTCTATAAAATGATTTTCTATAATGAATTTCCTATAATCCATGGAATCTTTTGCAATCTCGTGCAATATTTTTCAATTTCTTGCCACCCGATGCAATCTTGCAATCTAGTTTACACAAAAAATCCGAGTACCAAAATTCTTATTTATTTATCGCAGGCTTCAGTCTTCCCCTTATTCCCCTCTTTCCCCCTTTTTCTCATGTTTCCACTCAAATGCGAACTAAATTATATATTATTCTCAGAGTCTGAAAGAATTGTTGAGCAGGAAAATGATTTCGGAAAGCAACAGCTAACTGTATTTGCGCTGAAATATGTATTTCCGTCGAGAATTATAGTAACTGCATACATTTCACGGGCATAATCAAAATCGTATCTCGCGGTGGTTTAACAGGCCCCTAGTGACTCGGTTTTCTCGGGAAAGTCTTTTTCCCGGGAAAAATAGAATCGGGTAGTAGACGGTAGGTCGAGGAGGTATGAGAACCAGGGAAGGATAGAAGGCTATCAAAAAGGATTCTGTTCTCCAAAGATATTCTCTACTACTACTTCAAGTAGTCCCTTATTGAAGAGCTTTGTTGGATACTAGGTCGTTACGATACAGAAATTGGACTTGAACCGGCGCGGCACGGCGTTGCACTCTTGCTCCAGTGGCAAATGTCTATTTTACATTTTCCGGCACAGTGGACCAGAAGGCACCAATATGTGGGAAAATAGGGAAAAAGTGCACATAGAGAATCTTTAGTCAAGCAGATTTTGCCATCCACACACTTATATGCAGATTTGCAATCTATGCAAAATTTTAAAGAACCAACTTTGCACGTGTGTTTTATAATAATTGAATAAATGCATCAGCATCACTGGGCTGAATTTCGACAGGAAGGTTGGAAACTTTTTTCTTCAGTATATTTTTCCTACATTTTTATGAACTTATTTTTGTGCATTTGAAACCAAAAGGAATTTCAGAATTGAATAGATTACCAATCGAATTGCAAGTCTGGATATTTTATTCTAGAAACATTCGAGGAACTTCTACAAGGACGAAGATGAAAGAAGGAAAGGGTTTTAGAAAATTTCATTTTGGGAACTTTTTTTATACCGCGATATTTTAGAACTCAGGATAGATGTCATTTTAAAATAAAATATAGCAGTTGCTACAATTTTGACTTGTAAACAAGAGTTTAGCTAAAGGAAGGAAAGTTCAGGACACCCTCCTCGATAAAAAGTACTAAATCCTCTTGATCCCTCTCGTTTTTCACAGTCCCCTGAACATACGAAATTTATCTTTTAATATTTAACCCAGGCTACTCGCTCTTTTCATTTTATATTAGGGCTTCTCAAGAGCCATGTCCTGGAAAATTGATTGGGGCAAAGAGTCACTTAAGGGAACATATTACGGAAAAGATTCAACATTTGAGAGACTCTTGTATGCTCTGCCACTCCTTTATGTGGTTTATTTTAATCCTTTGCTATGAAATCCAAAATGCTTTCCTCCTCGTTAAATTTTATAGATGTTATAAAAAGGCGAAGTTATGCACGTCGGTCAAAACTAAGGTGTCCAATAAAAATTGGAATTTTTTAATTTTGGAAATGCCATCCCCTAAATTTCTTCCTTTCGGTGAAAAAATACTGCCATAATTTTTGTTTAATGTACTGCTTCAAATAGATATCAAACATATTTATAATGAAAGCTATTTGTTTATAGACTCTCTTTCCGATTTTAGAACAATATGGGAAAAACTGAACCGTGCTGCCATGAAAACTGAATGTCTCTTGATTGCCTGTGTGAACTACCATCGGATACGAAAAGTATGGCTAATAAAAGAAGAGCGTGTCTCATAAAAAACGACAGTTTCGAACAAAGCTCCGGTAACTAGACGTCACAAATGTTGAGGGGTGGAGGAAAAAAGTGCAGGTTTACCAGAGACGAACGCTTATTTGTTTTCATAAAGTACGCTTTTCGCAAACCACATAAACGTTCCGTGACAAATTCCTCTACTGAAGAAATTCTTTTGTTATAAAACTAGCTTTTCATATAACTCTTTAATCTCAAATTTTCAATTGATCATCTCAGAAATAATTTTCTCTATATTAAATATCACCCAGAAAAGAGTTCCTTTGATTCAAAAAAATGTTTGGTTGAATCAAAGAAAGTGCATTGATATGCGGTCAAAGAAAAGTTTCTATAATTTAAATCAATTTCTTGGTTACCTTGTTTTTATTCGAATTAAAGAAATAGTTTGTTGTTTTAACGAAAATCTGTTTTAAAGGAAATAATATTTAACTACATTCGACCAAAAATGCATTGAAATCAAAGAAAAATATACAAAGCTTTTATTTACTATAACTGAAACATTTATTATGAATAGAAAATTTTGTTATTAGAATCAAAAATTTATCTTTGCGAAAGATAAGACTAGTTTAAAATACGTATATTTTCAGCGTCTTATTCCTAAAAATGGATGAAGTTGTGTGATTTATGCTCTTGGAAATAATAAGCTAAAAATATTAATTATGAATTTTAATATTACTATACCTTTTCGTGCCAAGAAATGATACATAACATTCTTTTTGAAGTGTTTACAAGCACAAATTGATTCATTTTTTGTGTGAATATTTTTTTTAATCATAGAAATAGTATCCAACAATTATTAATGTCTTTAATTCAAAGAAGAAGAAAAACATTATTAATTAAAATTAAACAAATTTTTACTTCGAATTAAAGTAAACAACTTAAAGAAACGATTTCTTAAATAACAAAAAACTTTTCTCAGAGTGATTAATAAGTATAGTCCTCATGGATGAAAATTACATCAAAATTTATTCTAAACTCAAAAGCATTTTGAATGCTAATCACGATTCATTTTTCTGATACTGTGCGCATTTATAAATAGAAATTTGCCTTAATTGTCGTGGAGTCGACAATTTCTTTACGCTAATCGGTTTTTCTTCGTGAAAAAAACGAGGCTAAGTCCCAGAGTAGCGTGATAACGTTAACCACGATAAGAAGAGAGAAATACGAAGAGTATTATGCAGCGACACGAAATGTTAGCGAAACGCAATAGCCAAACAGCAAATGCAAGAGATTTGAATCTCTACAGGTACTGGAATCCCTCTAAATAATGCATACATGTATAACTCTTACTTGTAAACACTTTGCATTACATCTCCATTTACAAAATTTATTACACTTTTTTTACCATTTTTGTCTTGATTAAAGAAACTTTCTAACCCAGACTAATCTAGGAAAATTTGTTGTCCCTGCTTTATAGGGACCATGTATACATTACTTAAAGTCTTTTTAGTGTAGGGGATTTGTTCGTAAAAAGCCCCTTTTCAGCGCAATCTAGTGTTCACTGTAGTACTTAGTGCATTAAATGTTCAAAAAATATGTTACTTTATTGATAATTGTAATAGTATTACTTGTAATATACCTTATATTTAGAGAGCGGATTATTTTAAAATGTTTTTTTTATTATTATTGAATGTAATAATCATAAATTCGTGAAATAATAATAAATGAATAAACAAATTAAGCAACAAATTAGGAAACCTACATAGCATATAAAATATAAATTCTGTCAGTTAAATGAACGTGAAATCTTAATGAGTTTAGTTTTAGAAAATGAAATGTGTTAATAACAATAAGTATTCAGTTTTACAAACGTACAATTTTATAATTTTTGCAAGCTTAATTTTTTTCCCCTTGTTTTTGAATTAATAGAACCCAATAATAAAATCCAACTATTTTTTGCTGAAAGTTCATTCTTTGCGCTTGAAAAGTCTACTATTAAATGTTTGGTTCAAAATGCAACTGTTTTGTTGAAAATTTCTTCTTTTTCGTTTGAAAATTCAGCAATTTGATTGACATTTTTTTCTTGTTCTTGTTTGAAGATTTATCTCTTGTAGAAATTTCATCTTGTTTGGTTAAAACTGAAATTATCTGGTTAAAAATGTATATGTTTTGGTTTAAAATTAACTTTTGGTTGAAAATTCTCATTTTCGTGTTAGTAATTAAACTATTTTGTATAAAATTCGTATTTTCAGCTCATTTATTTGATGGAAAATTTAACTATTTTGTTGAAAATTTGTTTCATTTTTTGTTAAAAATTAAATTTTCAATTGTAACTGGAATAGTTCCATTTTTTGTTGAAAATGTACCTTTTTGGTAAAAATGCAACTATTTGGGTTGAAATTCATGTATTTTATTAAAAAGATCGTCTTTTTGGTAGGAAATTTTTTCCTCCTAATTGAAAATGTATGTATTTTGTTGAAAATTCGTCTTTTTGGTTAAATTCAACTACTTTTGATATATAATTAAAATCTGTTTTTGGATGAAAAAACAAAAATTACATTTTTCATTGAAAATTATTCTTTTTAGGTTTGAAAATTCAACTGCTTGGATGAAAGTTAAACTAATGCCTTAAAAATTCATTTTTTTGTTGAAGGTTTGACTGAGTATTGAACTATTTGTTTGAAAATTAACTTTTTGTTGAAAATTTAATATTTTTTGGTGGAAGATTCAACTGTTTTGTAGAAAGTTCATCTTTTTGGCTTGAAAGTTCAACAGTTTGTTAGAAAATTTGTTTTTTTCCATTAAAAATTAATTTTTTTAAATGAAAATTTAACTATTCCATTTTTGGTTAAAAATTGAAACATTTTGTTAAAAATTCTTCTTTTTTGGTAGAAAATTAATCTTCTCGGTTTTTGATGAAAATTTTGTTATTGACTGGAAAATCTTTCTCGGTTAAAAATTGAACTCTTGTTGAAAATTCGTCTCGTGAATTTAAAAAATTGTCTCTTTTGGTAGAAATTTAATCTTTTTTGGTTAAAAATGCAACTGTGTGGCTAAAAATAAATCTTTTTCGGTTGAGGATTCAACTATTCCATTGAAAATTCCCATTGTTTGTTTTAAATGAACTGTTTTTTTATTTCAAATGAAAATTTGTTTAATTACATATCAGATATTTTATTTTTTGGTGATAATTCATCTTTTTTGGTTGAAAATTCAACTACTTGGATGAAAGTTACACTACTTCCTTTAAAATTAATTTCTTTGGTTGAAGGTTTAACTGAGTATTGAACTATTTCTTTAAAAATTAATTTTTTTTAATGAAAATTTAACTATTCCATTTTTGGTTAAAAATTGAAACATTTTGTTAAAAATTCTTCTTTTTTGGTAGAAAATTAATCTTCTCGGTTTTGGATGAAATTTTTTTTATTGACTGGAAAATCTTCCTCGGTTGAAAATTGAACTCTTGTTGAAAATTCGTCTCGTGAATTTAAAAATTTATCTCTTTTGGTAGAAATTTAATCTTTTTTGGATAAAAATGCAACTGTGTGGCTAAAAATAAATCTTTTCGGTTGAGGATTCAACTATTTTATTGTAAATTCGTATTGTTTTTTTTTCAAATGAACTGTTTTTTATTTAAAATGAAAATTTGTTTGGTTAAAATATCAGATATTACATTTTTTGGTGATAATTCATCTTTTTTGGTTGAAAATTAAACTACTTGGTTGACAGTTCAACTGTTATGCATAAACGCTAATGCTGCTTGACGTAAAAAAAAATTAAATTGTAATTCTCTTCGTGATTAGCATTCAAAATGCTTTGGAGTTTGACATAAATATTGATGTAATTTTTATTGATGAGGACTTTACTTTTGAATTCAAGAATTTAGAGTTATCCTCAACCCTGTAATATGATTTTACAACTTTATATAGTGCATTCAATATTGTGTATAGTAATTCACATTAATGTGAATTAGAATTCTAATGACCGTATTTTGACTTCCAGGACCTTAATTGCATCTAAAAACACGTGATATAATGTGCAGTAACTAAAATCCGTAAATTCGAGTCAGTTTAATATACTAACACAGATGCTGAGCGTAATAATTTCTGGATATAGTGGAGTAGTTGTCCCTGCAAATTTAACGGTCCAGCTGCATTATATTTCATATGCAATCCTAAATTTGAAGCAGTACTAGAATAATTTCAAAATATATGTTTGACAAGCGAAAATATACTTTCGGCTGCACAATGATAGAGATAAATCTCGAAAATGTTAGCCGTCTTGACAGGGATGCAAGAAAAAAATTTAATTTTTAAATTTTTTTTATAATATACGCAGGGTGCACAGTCTTCCCTTTTTTTCTTAGTTTCCCCTTTTTCCCCTATTATCAGAAAACTTCCCCTTTTTCCCCTTTTCTCTTTAAATATACGATATTTGAACATACAATATTTGAATTACGCAGAAAATTCTCTGAAATTAATAAGTGTACCCATTATTGAATAATAATCAAGCAACTATAGCACTTAAATAAATTATTTATGACTAAATAAGGTACCAATAACATTACAAAATATATAGTACTTTTTAAATAAGTATTAGAAGGTGAACAATTTATATACCTACCTGATTAAAAGATGGAATATTCCAAATTCATCAAATGCAATGTTAAATGTTCTAACTTGAGCAATTTTTAATTTCAGTTTAAGAGCACTGAAGAGTAGGGCGGAGTGGAAATGCTAAAAAAAATTAAATCGTTGGAGCTGAAGGGAAAAAAAATTGCGGGTTGGCATTTGACAAAAGTGAAGAAAAAAAATTTTAATCACTAAAATTTAACGATTTCAAATTCAAAATATTTCCGATTGGTTCAAAAATTATGACGAATTTGTTACATTTACAGCTTTTACTAGTGAATGATAATAAAACATTACCAAATTTAAAAATAAATTTGCTTGCGTAGGAACAGTTTTTTTGAAAATGTGCAAAAACATGTTGTTTTGGATTGAGTCATATGCACACATTTAAGAAAAAATTGAATATGGCGAACCTGAAATTTATTCAGCTTGAACCAAAGAAACATTTTATCATTTTGTTTTTTCGGGAAAACACTTTTGTCGTGATTTACGATTTTTGGGATTTCATTTTTTTGCGATTTTGGAACTTTATAAATACCACGAAAAGAAATGTTTCCCATTAATAACAAATAATAAAATGTTTTTTCGGTTCAAGCTAAAGAAATTTCAGGTTCGAATCAATCCAAAAAACATGTTTTTGTACATTTTCAAAAAATTTTACATAAGGCAATTTTTTTTTAATTTGAAAAATTTTGTATTGTAAAATTAAAAAACAGAAAAGAAGATATTAACCGATTTAAAAATTATTTTCTCTACTTGTTTTGGATGTCGGACCACAAATTGTTATCCCTCAGTTCAAACGATTCGATTAATTTTAGCATTTTTACTTCGCTCTACTGAAGAGTGTAGTTTTAAATTTACACTGAAAGTATTAATTATAGTAAGGAAGAAATTACAAATCTTGGGAAGAAATATTTATCAGAACGATGTTAGACAAATCAAAGTTGTGTATTTAACTGATTTTATTTGTATCTCGGACTTTTTTATGTCACTATGAATGAATTTCCAACGACCTAAGTATATCCAATTTTTTAAAATAAATTCGCTAATTGCAGAAATCATTGAAAAATCATTGAAAATTATTTAAAAATACAACATTTCTCATAAAAAGATTGTTTGTTCTTTTCGACATATAAAAATAAATGTTTAATCTTTCCCCTATTTTCTCCTTTTTCGTGAGAAAATCACCCTATTTCCCCTTTTTTGAGCTCCTTTTGCGCTGTGATCCCTGTATACGTTTTTTTATATTTTAAGTTCTTGACAAAATTTTTCGAAAACTTATTTTTAATTTAAAAGGAATGTTAAAAATATAGGAGCTGTTACAAAATTAGAGAAATCACTAATACTGACAAAATTAAATATTTCTTGAAGCAAAAATTCTGTTTTTAATTTCCATACAAATCATGTTTTGAAACGCGCAAAAAATTAAGAAAACATATGTTGTTATTGACATTTAAAAAAAATAATAATTGGAACATCCATTTGTCATAGTCAGAAAGATGATATCTGAAAAACGCATCCAACGAAAAATTACATCTGCAAAATTTCCATTTCGACAAACTTATGAGCATTTTTTAATACAAAAATTCATCTTTTCATCGTTAAAATTATTGAGAAAAAAATATGATTAGATTGGCCGTTTCTAATTTTCGCCCTAAGATCCCAGAAAAATATAAAATCATCATAAAAAATACTGTAACATTTAAAAAATACATTTTGTATATTGAGAATACTTTTTTGAGTAAAAAAACTTTTTTTTATTGTAAAATATTGTCTGGATTCCGCATTTTCAAAAAAATTATAACTACGCAGAGTAAAAAAAATGGCTAAAAGTTTATAAGAATAAGAATCGTATTCACAAAAATGATGTCTAAAAATCAATTGATTGAAAAGTTGTAAATAGAAAAATAATTTTTTTTTCATGGTAAAATATTTGTGAAGTTAAGATCTATTCAAATATCTATTCATTTAATAGGCAGAATTTTTAGCTCTTTCACTAAAAAAAAGTAAATGTTCTTCAGAAATTAATTTTTTAGCTTCAACTGTTTTGAAGAAGTTTTCCACATATTATTCGCTTGAAAATGACTTAATAACATTCTAAAATGTATTACAATTGAACCGCTGGCGATCAAAAGGGGATACGCCCGAAACGCCGTCGTTTTAGTTGGCCCCTGGATCATATTTTTTTCAGGTCAAATTTTAATTTTTCAATAACATATCCCAATAGGAAATTTTATTGCGCATATTTTTAGTCCTATAAATAAATGTGATAACTTTATTAGTTTTCGAAATAATCAAGAAAATGTTACTTTTTTCTGCAATCGCAAAATACGAATTTTTTGTGTTCAACTCGCCACAACTTCTACAATAATAGGAATTTTGTAATAAAAATTTCAGAAAATATGCACCATCATATAACGAAACTAACGTTATTTATAGAATTTCAATTAATTGTCACTAAAAATTTATAACAATTTTTATTCTTCTCATTGCGTAAATTAGATATTGAAAGTTTCAAACGCTTCGGGAGTCGAACGAATTTTCAGAAAATTAAAATTAACGGTCACCTAAACTTTTGATAGGATACAAGGAAGTTTTTTGGGAAATATCAGGCAATTATGTTTTATAGTTTTAAAGTCACGATTGATTTAAGATCTCAGCGCTGTCCCGTGCGCGTGCTAGCTCGTCCTGCAATATCAACGTCTGTATAACAGCGGGCGATTGGGAGGTCAAGTCGGCCACCAAAATAATAATGAAGACATTATCATTTACATTTGTTTATTATTTTTTTAATAACGAATTATAAAAATTAAAACTTATATAATGTTTATATAATAACTTGTACGATTTCTTTGTAATTAATTTAATCATTTTCGTCACTGTAGTCAGTGTTGTCTTCGGAAGAATTATTTTGAGTAAATTGCGAAAAATAATTTTCAAAGAATTCTTTTCCAGGGGCACTTAAATAATTAAAGAGACTTTTCACATCTTTTATTTTAGCCGCTTTTAGTCCAATTCGAGGTGAACAACTTTTTGGAATATCTTTTAGTTTAAGATTAGTAGTAAAGAAAAAAGTAGTTGCCTTCTCCAATTTATAATTATCATAAACGTCTACTTTTCCGGCGGGGAAAAAATGTAAAACAAAAGCTTTACTAATTTGAAAATTTTTTGGTTTGCGGATTTTGCCCTTGAAACTTTTTTCAAAATCCTGCAAAAAATCTTCACATTTCGTAATCACAGTAAATGGAGGGGAACGAGCGTTTTGAATCAATTCCATATAATCATCCGGCGTTTCAATTCGCTCTAATTTTTTTTGTTTCTGCGAATATGTGCCAAAATTCCTATCACATTGACAATAGGAGTGTCCACGAACTGGAAAGATATACTTAATTTCAATTTGCAAATCAATAGACAATAGAAGTAAAAAATTAAATACAGTATAATTTTTATTTTGTCCGGGACATCCATCTGAAAATAGAGTTATGGAGCTGAATTTGACTTTATCAAACTCCCTCATTATTGCGTACTGAATAAAATTGCATACAGTGTTTGCTCCTTTTTTTACAATCCCTTCAAGAAGAGGAAACATGTAGCTTGTGCCCGTGTTGTGTATGTGCACATTAAATAAAAAAAGCCATACTAACCGTTTGTAAAATTGTTCGGATACCGGTAATTTAGGTAAGATTAAGTTCTGTGCAAAGTCAAATTCGCAACATAGACTGGTATTTTCAGAGAGTATTTGCTTCTTCAATGATAAATAACTTTGAGCACTTTCTTTGTGTTTAATTAAGTCTTCATTTGTCACTTCTTCTGTCTCACTTTTATAGCAAGTATTGCATACATCAGTTCCAGGAAGTTTGAAAGTGAAGCCGACATTATGGTTAAAATATTTAAAATATATAGTTGTACTTATTATTAATTTGTGCCCGGTTTTTTCGAAATAATATTTTTCGAATAATTTGTACAAAGTTTTGAGATCCAACGATGGGTTTTCAAAATATTTAAGGTTCGTAGATTGACGTTTATAATGAGAAGTGCGATGTGGAATTGATTCACAATGCTCTTCAATCATTTTTTTTATATCTTCCGATAATTTAACATGGTTTTCACGTCGCCCACCTGATAAATTGTTCAAAGGCTGCTTATTCAAAATCTTTTTTTGAACAGTTTCTATTCTCTTTTTACCTAAACAAAGAAATCCGCACAAAAATTTTTTACAAATTGGAATGTTTTCTTCATCAGCAGGAAATAAGTAAACCCAGTTAATTAATCGATGTTTTGTTTCCGCTTTCGTTTCGACGGGATCTCTACATTTTAACATTCCGCGGAGTATCAAATTTTGCTTATGATAATCTCCGAGGTCCCAAAACTGTTTGTGAAGTTCTTCTTGATGATCAATCGGAACTTTTTCAAAACATTTTTCTCGGCAACAAGCTTCAGTAACTTTGAAAATTCTCTCTGGGATTTCTTTTTCTTTTACACCGTCCTTTATAGTTTTAGACTCAGTAATATATTCCTTTCCCTACAATATAACATAAGTTTTGTAAACTTTTTGATTAAAAGAAACGTCTATTCATTGAATGCCCTCCATTAATTTCGTAATAATTTAATATTTAAAACTTTTTACATTTTCAATAGTAGAATTCAATGTAAAAGATTATATTAGACTATTTGAACTAATTTTAAAATACAAGATTTTTTAGAAAAAGCTATTAAGAAATCACATAAAAAATAATGATAGGATATTAAAATCATCAGAAAAGTTAATTTTTAATTTTCTCTAATACTTTTAAATAGTACCTTATTTCGGGAACATTTTTTCTTATTCTTCAACCAATTTTCTTCACACCTATTTCTTTTCCTGCCTCGACCCATATTTAGGTTCTTTTTATTTTAAGTAAACTTAAACTATCCTAAACAGAATATTATATGCTAACACTATTCTAGAATAATGCTTCTGTGCATTATGTTCCTTAGGAGAGAATCAAAACAAACATATGCTTTTTTGTTTTGGTGTCCGGCTTGACCTTCCAATCGTCCGCTGTTATACAGACGTTGATATTGCAGGACGAGCTAGCACGCGTACGGGACAGCGCTGAGATCTTAAATCAATCGTGACTTTAAAACTATAAAACATAATTGCCTGATATTTCCCAAAAAACTTCCTTGAATCCTATCAAAAGTTTAGGTGACCGTTAATTTTAATTTTCTGAAAATTCGTTCGACTCCCGAAGCGTTTGAATCTTTCAATATCTAATTTACGCAATGAGAAGAATAAAAATCGTTATAAATTTTTAGTGACAATTAATTGAAATTCTATAAATAACGTTAGTTTCGTTATATGATGGTGCATATTTTCTGAAATTTTTATTACAAAATTCCTATTATTGTAGAAGTTGTGGCGAGTTGAACACAAAAAATTCGTATTTTGCGATTGCAGAAAAAAGTAACATTTTCTTGATTATTTCGAAAACTAATAAAGTTATCACATTTATTTATAGGTCTAAAAATATGCGCAATAAAATTTCCTATTGGGATATGTTATTGAAAAATTAAAATTTGACCTGAAAAAAATATGACCCAGGGGCCTAACGGTCAAATTTTTGCAACTGAGATTATTGGCTGAAAAAATTCTGAAAAATTTAATACATATCTTGACGAAACGATTGTTTTATAATCTTATATTTTAATTTTTGTCTCGTTAGCATGTCATAAGGAACCTATCCCCTCACCAAAGCTGAAAAACGTGCTTGTCGAGCGAAAAAAAACCTTTTCCCTAAAGTTTCTCAGAACCTATTCACTTTTTTCATTGCAACTTTTCAGGGTTTAATTCGTCACTGATTTATATCGAAAGTACTTTCTGGTTTAAAAAAAATTAAAAATTAAATTTTTGAAGACATTTTTTGTCTCCTATAAAATTTCAAAAATATGGGTTAGGCTCTTATAGCATGCTACCTTTCAATTAAATCTCGTTTATAAAACAAAAAATTATTTCCGAATTAAAGCAGAACAATTTTTCTCATTTTTGTGGTTTCGTAGCCCCGGGCAGAAACCCTTATAGTTTCGGTCGCGTGTCCGCTGGTCTCACATTTTTCCAAGGAGGGGATCGAGGGGAAATTATGGGAGAGGTAGTAGAGTAAGTGGGGGAAAATGATGGGAGAGGAAGTAGGGTAAGTGAGGGGAAATGGTGGGAGGGGGAGTAGGGAATATGAGGGAAGAGGTAGTACGGAAAAAATTAGGAAAAATTAGGGGTGAGTAGGGGAGCAAGGGTAAATGAGGGGAGAGAGAGTAGGAGAAATGGGGAGGTAGAGTAGGGGAATTGGGGAGTGAATGGAGGGGAAATGTGGGGAAATTAAGGGAAGGAAAGTAGGGGAAACTAGTGGAGGGGAAGTAGAGGAAATTAGGGAAAATGAGGGTAGGTGAAGTAGAGGAAATGACGGGAAATATGGGAAATTATTAGAAATGATGGTGTGGAGGGCAGGGGAACTGAGTGCTGGGGAAGGGAAGTAGAGGTAGGGGAGTGTTAGCTGGGGCAGCGAGAAGAGAGGAAAGTGGTGGAGAAAAAAGTTGGGGAGAGGGGTGGAGCGAAGGGTGAAGGGCGAAGCAAGGGGGGAATTAGGGGAATGTAGGAGGAGTAGGGGAGGGAAACTATAGAAGGGGAAGATTTGAACTATTCATTAACGTCCTAATAGGCTACGAAACCCTTTTTTATTTTTTATTCTAGTCGCTAGTCACGAATAGCAGTGAAGTGTAATTGTCGATCGTTATTGAAGCAATTCAGTTAATCGTTTTGTGATTCAATTGCAAGGGTATTTTAGTGCCTAACCAAGAAACTCGTCACTGGGAACAGTAAAATTATGGTGGGACTCTATAGTTTATGTATACGTTTAGTTGTTTACCGCCCTTTGCATTTCGTTGAAAGGTTGTCTCGTTAATTGGCTTCTCTGGGGAGATTCGCGCCGGTGAAGCAAGTAAACGAATTACGTAGTTGGTTTGCTCATCTAGGCAGAGCTTTCAGTGTATTGAAATGCAGGAAATATATCGGTAAAATCACCTCTTTCGTCAATTTTTAATCCACTCTGCAAGTTTTAAATTCTACAAATTTTTAATTCCGGGATTATAACTGCAAAATGGACTAGGAAGTAACGTAAGCCGGGGCTGACCAGCACAGGCTGGGAAAACCGGAGGCCACTCATAATTTAATATTTTATCATTTCATTTCTCTTTTTCTGAATTAAAATTTAGATACTGTTTGGTTCAGTTTCATTAGAGAACGTCCATTAATTACGTATGGATGATTTTTGCAATTTTAGACCCCCTCCCCCCTATTGTAAGGATTTGTCAGTTTTTTTTACCCTCAGCCCCCTTCTTACGTAATTTTTGATATTTTTCACTTAACATATCAACAAAATATAAATTATTTTTACTGTAAACGAGATTTTAAAATATTTCAAAGGATTACGAGAGGTTTCACAGATTACAAATGATTTTAAGGGATTTCAAGAGTTTGCAAAAGTACCCAGTAAATTTTCAGAGACAATTTTACAAGATTTTAAGGGCCTTTCAGGAGTAAAATCACATTTCAAGAGATTTCATGGGATTTAAAAAGATCTTGAATGATTTCGACGAATTTTTTTGAATTTCAAGAAATCAAGAACGATTTGCGCGGATTACCATGGATTTAAAGGTATTTCAAAGGATTTTAAGAGATTTTGAAATGTTTTAAAAGAAGGCATGGGATTTTAAAGAATTTCAAAATGTGTTAAGAAGAACCGATGTATTTTCACGAATTTTGAAGGATTTTAAGGGATTTCAAGAGATACCGAAGTATTTTCACAAATTTTGAGGATGTGAAGGGATTTTGATGGAATTTCCAAGATCTGAAGCAATTTAAAAGGATTTTAACGGATTATAAGAGATTTAAAAATGTTTTGATGACTCCACGGGATTTCAAATGATTTGAAGAGATTTCAAAAGATTTCAAAGTATATCTACGGGTTTTACAGGATTTTTTATTGCAGAAAAGTCCCTAGGTCTTAATATCCCTTCAAAGGACTGGATAATACAAGGATTTCGTAAGATTTCAAAAGATTTAATGAAATTCCAAAGGATTTCTGAATATTAAAAACGATTTCAAGAAATTTTAGTGTCTTTTAAAATATTAGGGGATCTTGAGAGATTCGGAAAGATTCCCACGGATCTTAAAGATTTCATTAAATTTTAAAGGTATTTCAAGGATTTCAAAGCATCTTATAACAGCTTTTAAAGGATTTCAAGGGATTTCCAGGGTGCTCAATCGTTTTGAAGGGATTTAAAAAGATTATGTACGATATCCATGGAATTTAAAGAATCTAAAAAAATTTTAACATGGTTAAACTAATTTCGAAGGATTTACCAAATTTTAAAAAGAATTCACGTGATTTTGAACAATAACAAAGATTTCTTACAAAGAAAGCTTACGTATATACGTAATATATATTATAAATAATATAATATAATTTTTTTTTCCTAATTAAGGATTAAGATTTTATTAGGATTTTCTGGATTACCCTACCCCCATAAAAATCCTTACATAATTAATGAAGATACCATAGGACGTGTTGATAAAAGTAATATTTATACTCGTACAAGGTTGTTATTTTCTGTATTTTGTTTAAGTCGATTAAAAAACGCTTGCAAAACTTTACTTGCAAATTTTTTTTGGATATTTAGGTCACCTATCATTATAGTATATCGTCTTAACAAAATTATCTCAAATTTCAACCAAGATAAGATCATCCGCATTTTTTTGTTTTTACTTATCATGTGAAAATATTTTTTACACAAACAGAATGATTTGACTGCAAGATTTAGTGAAGTTTGTCGCAACTGGATAATGTTTGATGCAAAAAGTTTCTTTTTAAGTAAAGACGGAAGCACACTAAACTAAATGTTTAAACTGCACGACATACAAGAAAAGTGTCAGAATTTATATATTTAAGGCATTAATATCTAATTAGAATTTTACCGTTTAATTTATTGAGAAAATTCTAAAAACATGTCGCGCTTAGCCCCGTCTTACGGTACATCAAATAACTTCCTCCTTATCAAAGTAACCACCAGTCGGATCTGAGAGAAGATGCTTTTTCGGATTTTTCGGTCTAGGGATTAAATCCTCTAATCCTCTGAGCCTTTACTTAAGTATAACATTTCAGAAATTCACTGATTCCTTAAAAGAATTTTGTTTGTTAAAAAAAGAAGAGATAAGAGGATCAGTGAAAATGTTTAAGAAAAGTAAATAAGGATATTTTTGGTTAAATAAATATAAATGTTCTAATAAAATTATAGAAAGAAGATAGCGACTCTAATTGGAATCTTTATGGGCATTGTATTTATTTTCTTTGAAGTATTTTTCAATTTTATATAAATGAAAAGAAAGGTCAGAGCTCTCTCAGTCAATGGCTTTTCTCTAAGAATCTAAGGGATGTTTTACATTGTGAAAATCATTATCTTTTCTACTTCTCAGTCAAGATCCTTTAAAATAAACGAGCTACACTCTCTTCGTTGTTGAGCGAAATTGAATATCTGGTTAAAGAGAGCTTGAATCCCTTCTTTTTTTCTACTTACTTTTTCTACTCGTAAAATCATGCTGTACAACTAATTACAAGTGAATTGATTATCGAGACAAAGCACAAAGAAATTAAGTTATTATATAACTTTTAATTATATAACTAATTAAAGAAATAATCACCAAAATAAAGCTCTTATTTTATGGATTTTTTTCGCCCTAAGTTTTCATATAAGATTTATTTTTGTTGAACAAACACAATGTCTCGATAATCCTAAAAATACTTATTTTCGTCATATTTTTGTATTATAAGTTAATTGTATAAATTAATTTTAATAGCACATCAAATTTGGATGTTGCTATGTTCCTATGGAATAAAATTTATTATTTTTGTCAAATAGACACTTTAAGTGTAATTAAATATTCACGTCTTGAAGTCTATTCAATAATCTTCAATTATCAATCAATTTTTATGGGAAAATTAAACTCTTAAGCCATAAAATTAATGAAAAAATGTTTGTCACCGAATGAAATAAAAACTAGGGGACATTTAAAAAGTGATTATCACTCTGTAACTATAATTTGAAACGGAAAAAAAATATCCTATACTTTATTTTGAAAGATATAATGCCATTTTATAAAAAATTGTCAGGGATGTTACCAGATGAAATGTACACATATTTAATCGAATTTATTTTGATACAGAATAAAGTTAAAATAATTGAACCCAGGCTATCATTGAAGAAAGTGCGCATGATAAATCCCTGTAATTAAAAAATTATTCCTGTAAACACAAGCGTATAATACTCCAGGCACATGATATTGTCAACTTTTTGATTTTCACCCATAAACAAAATTTAGTTCCTAATTATTTTATATTTTTCGTTATATTCTTTACGACAGAAAATGTCATTCTTGCCATAGCTTTCCATGTTTTATTATGGCTCTCTCCAGTTTAATTGACTCTCATAGAAATGGGCTTCAGAATGTGTTGTTATGCTTCGATAAAAAATTGTGTACGCCATAAAAACTGTTGCGAGAGGTTATTCGGTATCTGATGGTTACGATCATTCTAGCCCATAAACACGATTAGGTATAAAAAAGGCCTATAGATATATTTCAAAGAAAATTTCTTCATAAACTACTTTTGCATTTTATCCGTCGATGTTGTAAAGTTTTTAATGAAAAATGTATCAATGGAGGGTCGGTATCAGAACTTTATTTTATCTTTTTTATTTTAGTATAATGGGCGAAAATTTTTACTACTTTTATAAAGTGCGAAATCAGATCCTTGCTGCACTTTAGTTAGAAGCATGAAGGAATAGTCCTTCGTGGTTAGAAGCTTCCGAAGTTATTATTCTACAATCAAAAAACTTCATATTAAAAGTTGGAAAAAATGAGCAATTAGTGTTTAATTATTATAACATTTTTGAATAAAATAACTTAAAACTAAAAGAAGTTCCCTTTTTTCCCCTTAAATTTGAAAAATCTTCTAAAACTCCTAAAATCGATAATTTTGACCCAATTTTACCCGAGTCCCTCTTTTATTATAAGGTTTTGATTTTTTTGGATGATATCAATTTCAAATATTTCCTAAACGATTTATTTGCTAATTTGGTAGATTTGGTTTATGTTCAATATTCTTTCAAGTCCAATGATTTTTGCGTAACAGTAAGAATTTTAAAAGAAAACCGCTAACATAACATAATAAAAAATTGAATGATATTGTAAATCTTATTTTAAACCTAATGTTTTTTGTTTAAAATAACTGATTTTTGGTGAAAAATGTGAAGGTAACCTGAAACTGTTAAAAAATTGCAAATCTTGTTCGGATTTCTGAAAATTTTTTAATCTTTGTAATCGAGTAATTTTGTATTAAAAATACCCTTTTCAAGGTAAAATGCTAACATAACCTAAAATTGCATAAAATTTTATGATTTTTCTTATTAAAAAAGATTCAACTAATGAAAAGCCAGTCAGGTTTTAAACAACAATGATTGCAAAATGTTCGAAACATATCGCTACACCACTTTTTTATATAGGATTTTTTCTACATTATTACTTATTGTACTAACAGCTAAAGTAGGAAACTCTTATTTAATAATTATTATATCGTTAAACAATTTATCTTTGAGTTTGAACCACATGAGTTATTCGACTTCCACACCGATTATTCAATAATGCACCCGGTTTTAATCGAATTAGGGCAACGCATGATAACCAACTTTACATGAGGACTCTCGAAAGGTCATTCCCCTTCCAGGTTTCAAATTGCAAGTTTCCCCATATCACGTCCGACGCTTCTGCAACTTGTATTAAAGATCGTAACACCACTTGAATTTTTTCCACCCTAACAAAGGGGAGCGTTGGCGTTGCATCATAAAGTGCCACGTGGCACGTGGTTTGCGCCCCTTTTGAACTCCCTGCACAAAATAAGGTCGACTTACGTTGCTACGCATATCCCAAAGTCGTTGGCGCGTGAATATTGCCCGGGGAATCACCATAACTCAAGACCCTTGCCTAGTTGCTGGATTCAGCTTCTCCAACTTCCCCTGTTCGCCTAGCTCGAATCAAGGCTCATTTCTGCTAGAGATTGTTACTTAAAACGGTTCTAAGGAAGATTGACGGCCAGTTTCTCACGATTTAGGTCGTATTTAGTATTAAATCATTCAATTTTTAAATAGACTTTGAATTACATGATAGAATTCTGTCAATTTTAGATTAAAAGGCGCCTACATAAAGGGTTTCCTAGCCTAATAAGACGTAAGTGAATCGTTCAAACCTCCCCCTACCATTTTTTCCTTCCAATACTCCCCCTACATTCCTCTACTTCTCGTATTCACCTCTACTTCTCTTCACCACTACTTCTCTTCACCACTACTTCTCTTCACCCCTACTTCACTTCACCGCTACTTTCCCTTACCAACCCTACTTCCCCTCCTCCTCCCCACACTTCAATCTTCGCTTCTTCTCACTTTCCCAACTTCTTCCGTATCTACTTCTCCCTCTCCTCACTTCCCTCCACATTTCCCCTTACTTGATCTGCCCCCCTCCTCTAAACTCACTTCCCCTAGATCCGCTCCCCTCACTTGCCTCACTTATACCTCAAATCATTTTTCACCACTTCTCCTAATTTCCCTCTCTTCATCCACCCCCCTCATTTCCCCTACATTGCCTCACTTCCCCTTTTTGGAAAAAAGTACGACGGACGGACGGACGGACAACTGACACCCGGTTTCTGCCCAGGACTACGAAACCCTAAAAATGAAAATATTTTTTTAATTTAATAAGGGTCAAATCTTGTATTCCAATTTTGTCACGCATCCGCATATCGAATTGACTTGAAACTTTGCATAAATACGTATTTCCGATTATAATAAAAAAACTATCCCCCTCCACCATCTATTCTTATATTGCGATTTAAGTAATGTTCACATATAATTGACATATAAATTTGCATGCACATGTATTTTTGAGTTGATAACCCCCCTCCCACTTTCCCATGTCACCTGGATTCCCCCCCCCCCCTCCTGCCCATGCCATTGAATTTTCATATTGCTAGAAAACCCTAACAATATGGTTATCTAATATCTATCAAAAGGTCTTGGTGAGTAGGGTTAAAATTTGAGTTAACCTCCCCCTCCTACGTCTCGGCGGAGATAAAATAAAGGAATTAGACTGCTCGAAGTGAACTGAAAGAAACCGTGCAATAACGATGCTTTAGCAGTAATAGACAGCATGTAAAATCATCGAAAGATTGAAAAAAATAGTAGAAAATTCCCTGTTGCTCGTGGGGCGCTGAAAATTTTAGATAATATTTTAAAACATTGTTTCTTATTCGAACAGGTGCGTTGATACTACAGAAATGTTGAAATCGCTTAATAAAATCCAATCTTTTCAGTAACTTTATTTTGAACATATTTAAGATAATATAACAGTTGGATAGAAATTTGACAAAAAGAAAAAATATGTACAAAAAAAAGGATGCCAACAGCACGCGGTATTCCCAAGCGGTCACCCATCCAAGTACTAACCGCGCCGCTGCTTAACTTCAGTGATCAGACGAGAACTGGTGCTTTCAGCGTGGTATGGCCGTTGACAGGTTATGCAATTAAGTGAATGCACTTAAAGAAAATACCCCGGAAAGAGTTGGAAATATGGATTCGATTTCAAAAAATTAAAATTCAAAGTTACGGACAATAATTCTACCTTATATACCAATATTGTTATATCCAGATACCAATTTTCAGGCAAACCAGGATTCTTTAAATCGAAAAACCAGTTGCAAAAACTTATATTTTTTATATATATATATACTACGGCCTTGACTCGTGTTTTTAGTATTGAATTTAATTGTAAGTAAAAATAATCTTTTGAATTGTCTGACATATGAATCTTTCTTTAATTTTTTTTTTGAATTTGCAAGGAAATTTCTTTTGAAGTAGGCCCTGGCTGCGTGTACCGAAATTTCAGTACGTATAGCCAGATTTTTCAGAGTGCACACGGAGAAAAATGGATGTTCAAACCTAAATATTGAAAGTATAAAACAGTACCGGGAATCATACAGATTAACGCGGAACGTGTGCTATCTTTTTGAGATGTTAGGCGTAAAAATATTTTTACAGAAAAGAAATGTAATCTTTAGAGCGATTTCAGAGTAACCTTTACCTGTAACAAAAATTACTCTCACGTGTTAAGATATACCCATCACAGTGGAAATTGTAATATAAGCAAAGCTGTTTTTACCAGCAAACAGTCTAGATTCTAGCTGAAGGTCCTGAAGGACCTTATCTGAATTATTAGATTAGATCTATGGGCTTTAACCAGTTTCGGCTAGATTTATATAGCATCTTGAGACATCAAATAGAACCATTCCACAGAATAAAATTTTAGGTCTCGAATTTAGGGCATTTTTGGGAATTTATTCGATTTTTTATTATCTTGGGGGTTGAAAACGAGGGTATTCCGGAAGATATAGGGGAATGAAACTTTTTTGTGCATCTTTGGGTCATTAAGTGAAGCTATTCTGAAGCATACAATTTTAGGGCCGAAAGTTAGGAAATGTTTTGGAATTTTTTGGGAATTTTTGTTATCTAAGGGGTTGAAAACGAGGGTGTTCCGGAAGAGATAGGGGAATGAAACTTTTTGGGGTATCTTTAGACATCAAATAGAACCATTCCAAATTATAAAATTTTAGGCCCGGAAGTTAGGGCATTTTTTGGAATTTTTTTCGATTTTTTATTATCTTGGGGGTTGAAAACGAGAGTATTCCGGAAGATATAGGGGAATGAAACTTTTTTGTGCATCTTTGGGTCATTAAATGAAGCTATTCTGAAGCATAAAATTTTAGGTCTTGAGATTAGGGCATTTTTAGGATTTTTTTTCATTTTTTTATTATCAGAGGGGTTGAAAACGAGGGTGATCTGGAAGAGATAGCGGAATGAAACTTTTTGGGGTATCTTGAGACATAAAATAGAACCATTTGAAAGAATAAAATTTTAGGTGTGGAATTTAGGGCATTTTTTGGAATTTTTTCCGATTTTTTATTATCTTGGGGGTTGAAAACAAGGGTGTTCCGGGAGAAATAGGGGGATGAAACTTTTTTTGATATCTTTGGACATCAAGTGGAACCATTCCAAAACATAAAATGTCAGGTCTGGAAGTTAGATCATTTTTTATGATTTTTTTATTTTTATCGGTTGAAATGGGGTGTTTTCCGGAAGAGATAGGGGTGCGGTACCTTCTGGATTCAATTTTGGCAGTAAATAATCTTATAATCAACACTAACATTTTAGTTCTGGAATTTATGTAAATTTTTATGATTTTTTCAATTCTTAGGGGTTGAATTGGGGTGTGTTCCGGAGATGCTAGGGGAATGAAACTTTTTTGGGTATCTTTGGTCATCAAACAGATCCATTTAGAACTTTTAAATTTTATGTCTCGCGCAAAAAAAATTTGTTTGTAAATTCGTTTTTTGTAAACGTTGCAAACTTCAGCGAGGTTAATATTGCTACTATCGTAAAAATTAGAAAAGTTTTTCTTCGTAGATTCTAATATCCGTTGTATACCTTGACGTCCATAATGCGTACCCCATCGACAAGGCACAAAAAATGTGCGATTTTGCAACATTTCATTTTTTACAACTATCTAGTATAAACTGTTGGAGATAGGCATAAAATGGAGAACATTTATAGATTTTCCATCCAAAAAACATGATTATTGCAGGTAAATAATATGTATAAACAAATTTATCAATGCATAACAAATAAATATCAGGAAGATATATAATGTAAGTAATTTTCCAATGTTAAGAGGATTAGTAGTGAACCTTGGAAACCTTATGGTGGCATTGAAATAATTTTATAGAGATTATAACTGCAAGGATCAAAACAACCTTAGCCTTCTGAGGACCAAAATATAAGTTTTTAAGACAGATTTAAAATAACGTCATACTATACCTATGTATGTACGCTCTATGTGTGTTGCATGCAATAGTTCACCTTTACTAACCAATAGTTCTACGGAGAGGAAGGAAGACTTAAAGAAGAGCAAAATTTTGTTTTACTGAAAACGATCAGCAGATCGCAACCTTCCATTATATTATACCAGCATTGTAAAAAGCGCCTTTGTAGAATTGAGACCTATTTGATTTTATTATACGAGAAAGAAGCCTTTGGTCAGTGAAACTTTCCATTCGTGATCGTGAGTCAAGACCACGTATATAAATAAGGCTGCCGGAAACGAATCATTGTCGATCATAACCGCAGGAGCACATTTTGCTTGGTACAATATTGTGGTTCACCAGAGAAAAACGGTACACGGAAAGGAATGAGTGTCCGAGAATAGGGGCGGCCAAGGGGGTAGAAACTCGAGTAAGGAGGTGTGTATCTGTTACGCTGGGGCTCGGAAAATTTAGTGGTTGCTCGAGAACCCTCATAAATCTGTACTTATACTCGGGAAAGTCAGGAATGTACCTGATAGGTGAGTGCAAGGCGAGTCTCATGCCGTGATGTTCAACCATAACGTTACGCTTTTGTGCCATCCTGAAACTCGTGATAAGACTCGTAAAATCATACTAAACTTTTCTTCTATCACCTCAGTTCACACATAGTGTTATATGTCAATTTTCTTTTAGTGTGTCATTTTACAACCAAAAAAAAGATATTGAAGATAGAGGGAGAGAGAGATTTTACATATGACCTCTCACCTTTGACCTGTGACATTAAATCCGCGGTCTTTGAACTCTGATATGATCTATCAAATTTGACCCTCACTCATTTGTTTCGCTAACACTTGACATAAAACTTGGAATGTTTCATTTTGCAATTGCTTATTTTCTTATATTTTTTCAATTTTCAATTGATAAATTTTGAACCCTTTCAGTTAGGAAATTTATAATTTGCAGTATTTTAAAATTTTTTCGATCTGTTATATGGAGAGGGGGGGGGCGTGAATCGATACGGTGTAGGAATATTTTCAACAGATTAACCTTATAGGAAGTCTATGTATCCAAAATTATAGTATATAAAGTTAAAGTTAAATAATTTTACAGTAAAGGATTATAATAACGTTATAAAGACAAAGTTTTTTCACAATTTTTGAAATTAGTACTACCCGCAAAATCATTCAACGTTTTTCAAGTTTATCGGATTTAGCTAAGATATTTGAAAATATTCCAAGGAATTTCAGAAAATTTCCAAGATTTTCAAATATTTCAAAGGATTTTGAAGTAATTTTAATGGATTTCATGGTATTTTATATGATTTTCAAGGATTTCAGTAATTTTAAACGATTTTAAAGGCTCTCAATAAGGTATTTTAATCAATTTTCCAAGATCTCGGAAGGTTTTCATATAACTTCAAATATTTCAAGGAATATCATTAAAATTTATGTACTTTCACAAAATTTCAACGAATTTTATCATACTTTAATGAAATTTCATAAAATTTATTTGTGAATAAATTCTTCTGAGAATTGAGGGATTTCAAAGCGTTTCCAAGATTAGAAGGAATTTTCAGATATTTCACGGTTTTTCCAAAGATTTTAAAGAATTTTAAAGATTTCAAAACATTAAAAAAATTTTGGGATATTTTAAAATATTCCAAAGAATTTTAACGAACTCTACAAAATTCAATGGATTGCAAAAGATTAAAAAAATTTCAAGGAATTTTCAAACATTTTAAGGTATTTAAAAAATTTGCATTCGGTTTATAGAATTACGGAAGATTTGGAAGAATTTCATAGGACCTTTAAGGTTTTACGATATTTCAAAAGATTCCAATCGATTGTAACAGGTTTGATAAGATTTCCGATGGTTTCAATAATTTTAAGGATTTTAAAGCCTCTCAATAAGGTATTTTAATGAATTTCCCAGAATCTCAAAGGAGTTCATAGAATTTTAAATATTTCAAGGAATTTCATCAGACTTTATGTAACATTACGGGATTTCATATTATTTGAATGAAATTTTAAAGAATTTATTCACCAGAATTGAGGGATTTCAAGAGATTTCAAAGATTTGAAGTGATTTTCAAATATTTAAAGGTATTTCCAAAGATTTAAAATAACTCTAAAGATTTTGGGATATTTAAGTGTAATATCCATAAAAACAAAATGTTCTTACAATTTCTGAAATTACTACTACCCCCGAAAGCATTCTACATTTTTTAAGCTTATCGGGCTTTACACTATTTGCTATTTACTATTTACAATAATAAATAATTGAAGGTGTGTACTGAACAAAAGAATTCTTCAAACATTATGTTTATTTATTTTGTTTTTAATTTCGCGGTGTTCCTAGCGTATAGAAATATATATCTCAACCGATCAATAATATCAGAGATGGAACATTTTAAAAATGTTCCAATTTTCCAAACTCCAATTTTAATTTAACAATATCTGCTAAAATATCGAAAATTTGGCAAAACCCTTCGACTACATCATTTAGTACCCCAAACACTATAGAATATAAAAAAGAAAGGAAATCGATATATGACCCACTTTTTCCTTTTCAAATGGGATGCCCCTTTTACTTTACCAATGCGAAAGGAAGTTTTTGTATAAAAAAATGTTTTCGTTGGAGATTTTAGACATTGATATTTGATTGCTTTCAAACTGTCACGTCAAAATATTTCGAAATCATTCGCACGTCAAACCGATATAGAAAAAAGTTTGATACCTTTTTAATTATAAAACTCACTCGAAGTTTGTGGATTTAAAAAAATTTGAAATTGTGATACAAAAGATAACGTAAAATAGGTAAACACGAGGAAAGTAATTATGAAAAGAGGGAAAACAAGTGAATCGTATTTTTTCCATAAAACAGGTTTGCATGTGAAATATCGATAGTCATAATTTTAAAAAAGCAATGAGCTTTATCGCAAGATAAATTCTCGGTGAAACGGCGTGTGCGTGCGAAAATAGAATCAATTTACAGGTAATGCGAGGTTCGACCTGATATAGGCATTCGAACGACAAAAACATTATTGGTTTTCAATCGATAAACATATAACTGATTAAAAATTAAATACCTCCTTTTATGGGGATATAAAATGATATTTGCAAAAGTGTAATCGTAGGAAAGATTTATAAGGGAATTCAGTTTGATTAAAATTGGATAGCTCGCTTTAGTGAGCATCTGCAATTCACATTTTCAAGATCAAACTTTGTTTAACAAAAAATAATTATTACAGGACTCAGATCAACCAGAAGGATTACAAATGTCGAATTAGTCGCATAAAATTACAAAGAAAGTCGCATGGAATTTGGAGAAAAGTCCACAAAAAGTCGCACCAAACTTTTAAAGATAATGAAAAAAGAGTACATAATTCTTATTGGTTTTCAAATATTCTTTGCACAGCCCAAATAAACTTTAAAATTAAGACAATTTTTTAACAATAGTCATTGAGCTTGAAGGATTCTAAATCTGGGTTGAAAATATTTTTTTCAGAACTGTTAAACTTGTCAACTTGGATTATTTTCATATAAGAGAAGTTTATAGATAATATTAATTTGCAAGATTTTGAACATCCAATTACTCAACAATTAAGGCTTCAAATTTGAGACTATAATTTGAATATTAAATTATTCATTTTTTTAATAATATGGTATTCGCAGTCCAAAATGCTCTCGAAACAGGTGAAATAGTGTAATTTCTCACGAAAATGCGAAATACATTTTTTTTAAAGAGACAAATTTCCAACCCAACGATGCATTTTTAACAAAAGAGTTGACTTTTCAAATTAGGAAGTAGATTGGTTTAGAAAACAGTTGACTTTTAAACCCAAAAGATTAATTTTCAATAAAATAGTTGAGCTAAAAAAAATCAACAAACCAGTTGCGTTTACAACCTAATACTTGAGAACTTACAAGCAAAAGAGACGAATTTTTAACGAAGAAATTGAAGTTTTAACCAAATTCAACTCAAGAAAAAAGTCCATTTTTAACCAACAAAGATGAATTTCCACCAAAATAGATGAATGTTCAATCCATAAGGACGAATTTTCTATCCAAACAGATGAATGTTTAAAAACCAGTTGAATATTTGGCCAAACAAGATGACTTTCAAACAAAATAATTGAATTTTTAACCAAATGGTCGATTTTTCAAATAAAAGAGATTACACCGCAACCAAAACAATTTTTTAAAGCCAAAAAGACGACTTTTTTAGAAGATAGTTGAATTATCAGCCTAAAAAGATGCATTTTTCACAAATAGATCGTTTTCAATCAAACAAAATGAATTTTTAACCAAATAGTTAAATTTTCGAACAAACAATAATAATAATTCACCAAGCAGTTGAAAAGTCGCACGATCCTAGTCCTGTAATTTAATTGTTGTAAATTGTACGAAACGAAGTAAATGTGAGTGCGAGATTCGCTATTTACTTCAATTGTCTCATACGGGTGTCAAAAAATGATTTGAAATTCAGTCTCGCTGGACAATAGGCTACATTCCAAGTCTCTGGTAAAAATTTTAGGCCGTAAAAAAATCCAGTTTGCTAAAGCTGAAAGTCATAAAATAATTTTACGCGTTAACCTTCCCTGGCCGTTATTTCTGAGTTTTTAGTAGCCAGTATAATGTTTGACATTAAAAAATGCTCGGTTATGACTACCACACGTCAACGCTTGGCTTGGAGCCAACGAGTGAAATTATTTCGGGGACATTTTATCCAATTCGGAAAATAATTATTATTTTATGCTTCAAGCTATCTTCATCATTCAGTACACCCAATAAATATTGTTCACAAATCAAAATCATTTCATAACTTCAGTTTAAATTATTCGATTTTCAATTGTATGGAAAAAAGTATTTCAGATCAACATGAAACATTTTTTCCCGATTCATATCGTCAGATTTCATATAATTTGACGGGATTTTATAATATTGTAATGGATTTTAAAGACTTTATAAACATGAATTGAGGGATTTCGTAGGATTCTAAAGATTTGAAGAAATTTTCGAATATATCAAGGTATTTCCAAATATTTTATTTTTTTACAGATTTTAGGATATTTAAAACGATTGCAAGGAATTTTCAATAGAATTTATTAATTTGAAGAGATTTCAAAGGATTTTAAGGTATTTTTAAAAACTCCAAGAAATTTTCAAAAGCTTTTAAAACTGTCAAGGGATTTTAAAGGTTTTAGGGTATTTTCAAAAATTTCAAGGATTTTTGGAAGATATGGAACGATATTATAGGTCCTACAGGGTTTCAGGATATTTCAAATGATTCCATGGCATTTTTTAAGGATTTCCCAGGATTTCAGGAAATAAAATTAGACTGTATGGAATTTCATGGGTCTTTTTAATCCTAATAATTCTTATGTTTGTCATATTTTACTTTGAAAGTTAATTGTATAGATTAATTAATTAAAACATCAATTAGTTTCATATTTTCATGTTGAAAAACACCATAATAAATGTAAAATATTACTTTAAAATTATTTGAAATCATTTTTAATTGAAAAATATGCAGAATATCGATTATTTTCCATTTTTGAACTAATTTCATTTGTTGCAAATAACTTTTGGGTTACTGAATGACAAAGTTATGCAATGCAAAGCTTATCATTTCAAGAAATATTTTTAGTCTGGATTAACCTATTTATCAAGTGTTGTACAGGTAGAAGTACACGTTTTTATTAATATTTCCTTCATGAAGTCACCTTTAAAATATATTTCTTCTAATAATAGAACCGTGACATCGAATTGTTGTACGATCTTTTTAGGGCTTCCAAATTGGTTATTTTGGTTAAATAAAGACACTTTGAATCTAATTATATGTTTTTCGTTCTGGAATATGTTGAATAATCTTTAATTAATAATTAAGTCAAATGTAGAAACCGAACTTTTAATCCGTACAATAAAATTAATAAAAAACTGTTTTGTTACTGGATAATATAAAAACTCTGGGACATTAAAAAGTGATTATAACTCTGATAATATAATTTGAAACGAGAGAAAAGCTTTATTTAGTAATTCTGCAATTAATTTGGAAAAATACGTGTATTTAACATTTAAATTTTAAACTTTCTTTAAGAAAATATAACGTAATAAGTTTGAAAAAAGGTAGAAGAAAGGATGACATTTACTCATATTTAAATGTACTTGAAGCTCAGAACGTTTAAATGAACGAAATTTTTTACTACTGGATTTGCAAACAAGAAACAGTGCTCAAATTATAATTTATTTATTTCACAAATTATTGATTGTTTTAAATTGTAGTTGGGACAATATTTGTAGATAAAATAGAATGCAGAAAAAAGATTTCGTTCATTTGAACGTTCAGAACTTCAGATACATCATATTTAATCTAATTTATTTTTATACGGAATAAAGTAAAAATAATTGGCAGATAGGATATTATTGGAGAAAACACGATTAATAAAACCCTATATTTAAGAAATTTATTTCTCCAAATACAAGCGTTTAATATGCCAGGAACATGTTATTTTCCACTTTTTTATTTTCACCCTTGTACACATAAATTACATCTTTTTGTATACAAAAAATTCCAACAATATTGATGACCCTTCACTCTTTGTGTTAGAAAAATAGGGATCAAAGAAAGGGCTTGCGGAAACTGGGAAAATTGGAAAAGTTCATTTGTCTGAATGAGAGTGAAGTACTTCCGGACAAGCATTCATTTACTGGACTTCTATTGAAACAAACAAAAGTTGTAAGAAATAAGCTTTTCAGCCAAGTTGTTATTTGAAATAGTCAAACGTTCCATCGTACGATAGGAGAAAGGCTTTTCTATAAATAAAGAAGCTGATAAAGCTTTTTTATCATATCGAACGCATTTCTTCAGAGATAAATATCTTAGCAGCTACAGTTCCTTACAAAGAAAGTTCCCATTGAGTGACTTAATTAAATACGTACATAATTAGCATTCTTTCCTTCGATGAAATGTAAAAGTTTCGCTTCGAGACTGGATAAGAAAATTTGAAAAAATGCAGACTAGTTACGAGCGAAAGGAAACTGCTTGAATTAAACAGAGATCAGTCTTTCCCCCATTCCCCTGTGTTTCTCCCCTTTTTTAATTCCCTTTTTCCCCCATATTCTCAAAAAATTTCACCTTTTATCTTTAAATATACTACATTTAAAGATATAATATTTGAATTACGCGGGACTTTCTCTGAAATTATTAAATGTACGCAAGAACTATAACAAACATTGTTCGTTTTACTTCTAAAAAATTATTCTATTCAACACTAGAATATGCTACCACGTATTTTATATTTTTTGAACTTGAAGAATTATTTATTATAATTAATTTAACTCCTTTAAATTTAAAATGTTATTAATTAATTTATTATTACTAATGATAATAATTTGCAATAAAATGAATCTGTATAATATTGAAGCACTTAAATAAAAAATATGTATATAATATAAATAAAAAAACAATAATATACATTAATTGCAATGTATAAAGTTAAGGTAGTTGTTATGCCAAAAATAAGATCTCTAAACAAATAGTGTTTCTATGAGTTTAGGAATCAAAAAACAAATTACTGATAATGATAATTCATTAAAACTTACGAAAAATATTTATTTTAACATTTTTTTGCAATGGAATTTTATCTTGCTATCGCTTCTAACACATTTTTGAAAAATAGTTTAAGTTCAATAAATTATGGTTTTTTTGACAGAGTAAACATTCTCTACAACTTTACTGTTTCCCATTTTGAAAGTAAATTTGTCTAAGGCTGAAACCGTTGAAACAATTTTTTTACAATTTTTTAACGAAGAACTGTATTCAAAGATTATTCACTTATATCCTAAATCGGAAAACTTATAGTTTCACCGAATGTTTTCCCCGAAAAAATAAGTAATGATTTATTACAATCCCAGCATTTTTTAAAAATTGGTAACAAAAAATTCAAATATAAAATTTTTTGTAAAATAATTATTTTTCGTAAGTTTTAAACTTTTTTTGTAAAAAAATAATGTTTTTTCTTTCAATAAGAAGTGACTGATAATATTATTTTAATTAGAAAGAAAACTTTTTTTTCAGATACCTGTTTTTTGGCACGATATCTACTTTAAATATTTAAAAACTGGAATATTCCAAGTTTATCAACTATTTTGAGCAGTCTCAACTTTTATTTCTAAATTTTACCAAGAGCAAATTTACAAATATTTATTTGACGGATTTCAAAATAAAATATTTGAGATTTTAATAACTTTTTAAATTCAAAGTATTTTTTCCGAGGAAATGATCAATCTTGGAAATAAGTATTTAATTCGACCTATAAGTATCACGATTTAATTATGAATGATGATATTTTTTAAAAGTGAAAATATTCTTGATTATGAAACGACCTAAGTATATCCAATTTTTAAAAATAAATTCTTTATTGGCAGAAATCATTAAAAGTAATTTAACAATTCTTAAAAATATAAAATTTCTGATAAAAATATTGTTTTTTTTCTACATGTAAAAATGAATTTTCAATCTTTCCCCTATTTTTTGCCTTTTTCGTGATAAAATTACCCTATTTTCCCTTTTTTGAGCTCCTTTCACGGTCTGATTCCTTATTAAATGGTACAATAATAAATAAGAAGCTTTGCAGAATTATTTTATAATTAATTATTTTCTTTTTTTATTACTTAAAGTTCTAAAAATTCTATATAAAATTCTATAAGCTCTACAGAAAAGAAATGCGTCCTTATTTTAACTGAAAAAACTTGTTTTAGGAGACTCATTTTTCCCCATGTATAATTATTGCTAAATTTCTCATCCGTTTCGCTTTCAATTGTATTTTATTTAATATTTAGGTAAGAACTCAAAATTAATCCACTTTTATTGTTAAAAAACTTTTCAAATGAAAGCAAGATGTCCTCAAACGGGGAAATTTCATTAAGTTTAATACTGGTTTCCTCTTTTCGAGGTTTCCTCTCTGTCGCTTTGAAAGGCGCCTTCTTTATTAGATTTTTAGTCGACAGAAACCGGACTCATAAATTTATCTCAATTACTGCAAGCTCCTCGACCGGATTTTGCTAATAAATGCTTTTCGTGTTTAACACGTTTAATAAAATGTTCATCTAGGAAGTGTAGGGATGAAATTGAATCTTGTGACATAAAAAGAAAGTGAATTGGTCTTAATTTTTTTCGCGCAAAACATATTTTTAATGAGACATCTTAACATAGCCCTAATAATAGCTTTCAAAATATATTTTTATAACAAAAAATACTAAGCTACATATTTCTCTTTATATCTTACCAATTTCATTGTGAATTTAATAACTTGCAGAATTGAAATCCAAGCATATTCGTTCGAAAAATAGGTTATATTCTCAAACCGCAAGAGATTCCGGAATATGCTGAAAGTGAATTTCTTTGAATAAAACCGTAACCTGCATTCTGGATAACGTGACTACTGGTCTGGAGAAAACTTGACATCAGGTTTGAACTGCTCGGCTGCGGTAGAAAACTACGTCACGCACTGCATTGAAATGAATATTATCATAATCAAGTGTTACCCTGTACTGCGTTTTAATTTTAAGCAGACTTTTTCTAACTAAAAGGATGAGCTCTAATCGAATTTGAAATTAATTTAAGAATTTAATTTTAGAAACAATTTTAAAGTTATTCATTTTAGAAATCTTTTTGAAGGCCTAATACCAATATTTTTTATGTTAGATTCAACAGGGGTCTCTGTTATAGAATCGTTGATAAGTAGATAATCTACTATATCAAAATTAATTTTTTTTATGCGAAATTAAATTAAAACGCGAGAAATTAAGTTCTAAAAAATTCACTGCGAACTGGATTTGAACCAGCAACCAACTCATTACATGTGAGGTGCTCTACCAATTGAGATATCGCAGTTCACCAGTGAAAATTTTAGAACTTGTATTTCCTTAATTTCGATCGAAATTATTATTTTAGAGATGTTATTATTTTAAGGCCAGTTATTAATTCAATATTTGAAACCAAGTTTAACAAAGTTTCGGTTAGCTCTGCGATAGCTCAATTGGTAGAGCACCTCACATGTAATGAGTTGGTTGCTGGTTCAAATCCAGTTCGCAGTGAATTTTTTAGAACTTAATTTCTCGCGTTTTAATTTAATTTAGCATAATAAAAATTAATTTTGATATAGTAGATTATCTACTTATCAACGATTCTATAACAGAGACCTCTGTTGAATCTAACATAAAAAATACTGGCATTAGGCCTTCAAAAAGATTTCTATCATATTAAACCAGTCTGACCGAAACTTTGTTAAACTTAGTTTCAAATATTGAGTTATCCATTTTATTTTATTTTTTATAAATTATTCAATTTAATTAGATCTTATCTAAAAAAAAGTGGTTTAACGATATGTCTCGAAAATCTCGCAATCATTGTTGTTAGAATCTGTTTGGCTTTTAATTACTTAAAGTTGTTTTTATGAAAAAATATTATATATAATTATCCTGAAGTTAAGATATAGATTTTCATCAGTAAACAAAAATATTATCATATTAAAGAAAGTGTTCTAAAAAAAGTAAATAAACGTTCATGCTCGATTATCGTATACAAATTTTACTTGGCCTGTTTCAAGTTGATACTTTTCACATGATTTTAATACCTATGTAATTTTAATATCTGCTTGAAATTGTATATAAATTCGTGAGCTTCTGATGGATTTCTTATTTTAAAAAATGAAAGAAAAAGCTCTCATCTTATCGTATTAAGATCGCTGTAGAATGATCTCTTTTATTTGTATACCATCGTCTGACCGAGACGAGTTAATACTACTGAATCGATTTCGTATCGGATAATTTTATTTGACCTTTTTTACACGCAAAAGTACTTTTCCTTTGTACATAATCTGGTTTAGATGGAAAAAGAAAACACGAATTTGCTTTCCCAGTTTCAATTTTCCCTAAGCACTGGCTGACCAAAATCGCCTTACACTACTTGCACCCACGAAATCGATATCCTCTATTCAAAGCAGAGGCTGACTATATATGCCTTTTACTACTGCGGTTGCAATATACGAGAAATAGAGAATAAAATATGATACAAAATTATTATACAATAGTTGAAATATTGAAATATTTAATTAAAAATCTGAATAAAAGTAATAACAATCAAATTTTGTTAAAATTAACTTAATAAATGAGGATTTTTTTCTTTTTTGCAGCACCCCCACAATCGGTGGAAATTACAAGTCATCTACATCAGGAAAAAATAGAAATAAAAGGTGGGGATACTTTGACCTTAGAATGTACAGTCAGAATGGCTAAACCAGCTGCTGCCATCGTATGGTACAGAGAAAATGTACCAATCAAAGGAGGCGATACAAGTGTCGATGCTATTCCAGTCGCAGATGGTGAGTTACAAAGAATAATACATTTTTTCATTACGTAATTAAATTTAAAATATTTTTTCAACTACATTCCAACCATTTTTACGACTATGAATACTTTTTTCTTCATTTATAAATTTTATAGACAATAAATTCTTTCTTTGTCCCTCAAATTTTAATTTACTTATTTTCCCTGTGCAAAATTATAATTCTTTACTTAGATTCTCTGTTTCAACGTGAAAATTATAATTCTTCACGGAGATTCCCTGTCATAAATTCAAAATTATATTTCTTTACTGAAATTCCATGTCGCAACGACCTAGAAGTATCATTCTTTTCAAAAATTCTCTGTCTCAAAGTCGAAATTATAATTCGTCAGTAATTTTTCTTACAAATTTCCTGTTTCAAATCAGAATTAGTGTAATAAAATTTATGAAACCACTTTAAATTTGCATATTGGTACATTAAAAGAATCCCTTTCACTGAATCAAATTCTTGGTCGTTTCTCGGTTTTCCCGATTTCTCGGTCAGGTAGACACCCTGCTTACACAGGTCATACAAAACTTCAGTAATTTACAGATTAAAAATCAAATTAAATTCTGAAATACTACCGACCGAATCCATTTTAAATCAGGCAGGTTCTACACTTGAAGTTGCAGAATGTCTCGGGGACAAAATATGTTGTTTTTTAGAGGAAATTAGGCGATACATATTTTTGCGATTCGCGAAAAAAAAAACCCATTTTTTTTTTAAACTCGTGTAACTTTTGACCTAATTGAGATATTTACGATTTCTTTTCAGATTCTGGTAGAGTTCATCGCTTTTTTCGAAATCCGCGAGAAAATTAAAAAAATCTTCAAAATTAACAAAATGGCGGAGGTTTTTGTGAAAATGTTAATAGCCGATTTTCTCAAAAAACCCACACTTATATTTTTTGCCAATTTTTCTGGTAAATTTGTATTATCATAGGGAAAATACCTTGTGAGTTTAATGGGGGCTAAATAACTTTTGTGGTCAGGAGAATTTTTTTTTTCATAAAATCGAATTTTCACATTTTTCTTGAAAAGAACAACAGATACAAAAAAATGTTGAGAAAATAGTTTGCACATTTAAAAAAGTTCTCTTACGCATTTATGATATCTTGTACCATTTCCGAGAAAAATGAAAAAATTCAATTTTCATAAACAAAAAATTGCCTTCATTGCTGGCTTATGGAAATACCCACCATTTTTTATTAATATTAAAAAAAAATACGTTCATATGAGGAAAACTCTATGTGAGTTTTACGTGGGCTGAACAATTTTTTCAGCAGAAAATTATTTTTCATAAATTCGAATTTTCAAATTTTTTGCTGAAACAACTCTAATGAAGAATCTGAATAAATAGATAATAAGAATCTGAAAACGTGGGTCCAGGTATTATTTATTTATTTTTTAAACTGTGATTCAAACAAAGTTTTTATACATTATTGAAAAATACCTGGATAATATGAAATATATTTAAATGTATTGAATCTAAAAACTTTTCAGTCAAAAAATTTCTTGTCTTGACAATAATTATGTAACTTAATTGTTTCAGCAAAAAATTTGAAAATTCGAATTCATGAAAAATAATTTTCTGATGATAAAAAATGTTCAGCCCACGTAAAACTCACATGGAGTTTTCCTCGTATGAACGTATATATTTTTTAAATATTGAAGAAAAATGGTGGGTATTTCCATAAGCCAGGAATGAAGAGAATTTTTTGTTTATGAAAACTGAATTTTTTCATTTTTCTCGGATATGGTACAAGATATCGTAAATGCGTAAGAGAACTTTTTGTAGAACTTTTTTAAATATGCAAACTATTTTCTCAACATTTTTTTGTATCTGTTGTTGTTTTCAAGAAAAATGCGAAAATTCGATTTTATGAAAAAGAATTCTCCTGGCCACAAAAGTTATTTAGCCCGCATTAAACTGACAAGGTATTTTCCTTATGATAGTACAAATTCAACAAAAACTTGGTAAAAAATATAAGTGTGGGTTTTTTGAGCAATCGTAAATATCTCAATTAGGTCAAAAGTAAAAACAAAGCCAAAAATTCAAATACGCATAACTCTGAAAAAAAAAAAATTTTCGCGAATCGCAAAAATATGTGTCGCCTAATTTCCTCTAGAAAACAACATATTTTGTCCCCGAGAGATTCTGCAACTTCCAGTGTAGAACCTGCCTGATTTGAAATGGATTCGGTCTATCCAAACTCAAAATCCAATATTTGAGACAGAAATCCTATCATGTTGAAAATCAAACTCCTCAATATACCATTTTATTTTCTCTTTTACTAATTTTCCAAAAAATTTCATTAATAGCTCGACTCCTGGTGGTTTTTTAAAAACTCTTGCTAGGAATTCTTCATTATAGGGTCGAAAGATTAAAAGTAGTAATACTTTTTCTTTGGATGTTTCATTAACACGATCGCGCGGATTTCCACTGGCGTGGCTTTAATTCGTCCCAAGAGATAACCAGCGATTGCGATATACGTATAGAAATAGAAAAGCGAGAAAAGAGGAAACGTTGATTTTGGATCCTGGAACCGAGCCAGACTTATGTGCCGACCAATTGATCAGGGATATAGAATAGAAACCCTTTTTCCATTTTTTTTTTTGCCATCGCAAGATTTCGCAGTCTTCTTGCGAGTTGTGGAATTTCGATTCATTACCCCCGCTTTTTTCTTTAGCTATATTGATTCTGACCACCGAGGGTTTTAAATTGAATACGTGAAATTACTGCTCTTAATTTCCTAACATGCTGAAGCAATTTATTTCTGCTTTGGCTACCAAGTGACAAACTTCCAATATACTCCCTTTTCGTTATTTCAGTGTATTTCATTATATCTCTATAAAAATACAATCAGAAATTTATTTTTGAAGATGAATGAGAATTGTATTTCCCATTCTGCTACATGACAAAAGATTGCATCGATTGTAATACAAATTGTATTTGGCTTTTGATTATATTTTCCAATATTATTCTCTGTTCTGAAATATTTGTATAGCACTTTTTTTATTGATTGGAGAGAAAAGCGAGGGTTTTTTTTTATAATATTAAATAATAAGTAAAGTTATTTGTAAGAAGGAAAATAATCGATATTTTCACTATTTTTCAGATTGAAAATAATTTTTAATTACCTTAAAGTGAGTTCTTTTATTAATTATATTGTAAATAATAAAAAAATGTAATTTCAATTTATCGGGGCATTATTTCTCAAGTGTTCACACTCAAAAATTCAAATTTGTGCGACAACAAATTTTGTCATTTGAATAAATATTTACCGAAAGGGAGGAGTGAACATTTTGGGATTTTCATGGATATCGTCTATTTCAGCCATTTTTAACTCTTCCAATGGCGAGAAAAAATTTCATTCAGTACATTCTCCACAGATTTTTTCACGCCCTTTCCATTGATCATAAGCATTTTTTAAATATGTATTTTACCTTCAAAAATGAAAATCAAAAACAAATTTGACTTCTTTCGAAAAAAGGCATTTTTTATCTCAAAAGAAAGCTCAGGTTTTCCCTTTCAGAGATTTGAGGTTAAAAAGTTAAATTTTTATTTTTTATTTATGAAAATAAGCGAGTAGTGGTTTTTGAGAATATACTAACTGCTTGGGCAATCCTTAACTCTTTTAATAGCAATGCAAAAATGTTGTCTACCACAATTTCCATAGGGGGTTTTACGGTCTTTTCATTGGCCCTAACCATTTTTTGAAAAAAAAAGTTTGACCTTCATTTTTGAAGGTCAAAAATCGATTTGACTTTTTTCATAGAACACTTTTTCGAAATTCTTCTTCGTCAGATTTAATTTTTCATTTGCGTATATAAGTTTCAAGTGCTCTGGTATATCCAATGACGTTTTCGCACGCGCGCCTATGTTATAAATGATAATTTTTCGTACAAAATTTAACTTTACTTTTTAATCTCAAGGTTCTTAAAGCAAAATACCCAAGCTTTTTTGATAACCCAAAAAAAATTTCAAAAAGAAGAATCCTTCTGTGAAAAAAGTCTCATTGATTTTTTCAAAAAATGCTTATCATCAGTGAAAAAGGACAACATTTTGTTGAAGGTCAAATTTTTTTTCAAAAAATTCTTATGATTATTGCCATTTGAAGAGTTAGAAATCACCGAAGTAGACGATATTCACGAAAATCCCAAAACTTCCATCCCCTCCCCCTCGGTGAATATTTATCTAAATGGCAAAATTTTCCCCCATAAAATACTATCCTATAATGAGTGGGTACACTTGAGAAGTAATGTATAATAAATATGAGGGCTCAAAAAGCAGAACTAATTATTATTTCGACATAAAAAATATTTTTAATGATTTAAATTAAATATTTGTCATCGAAATTTAAAAAAATGCAATTTTAAATAATGGCCAACTTCGTCATCTCGCTTATTATCATTTTAACACCTATTGTATTTAATATCAAGCGAAAAAAAATGTTGTGTTCTGAAGTAATTTTTTTTTTAATTTATAAAATTGAATAATTTCAACTTTTTGCTTTTCACCTTTATATTGTATAAATTTTAGGAATTTTTAAGTTACATTCTCGTTGCTTTAGGCAATAGCTTTTCGTCCCAACCGCGTTGTAACATAGAGGACAAATGCGCAAACGGGTAAAAGCTTCTGCCCGGAAGCTTTTAGCAGGATTTAAGTGGTCCCTAACAACTGTTTTCTGTTGTACGTTATAGTTTTCCATTTGCAGACACGTTACGAGCACTTCTCTCAAAATGTATTGGTTTGCTAATAAGCCGCAACTGATTTCAATTTTCACCCCTTGTTGAAAATTAAAACGATTCCAGCGAATTCAGGGTGACCGTTTTAATAAAAAAAAATTCCCCGACATTGCCCGGTCTTTTTCCCGGTTAGTAAAAATTTTTCACGGTCTATGAAATTTAAAAGAGAACTCGTAAAGTTATGAATTTTTTCAGTTGAAGTAATAAAGACTGAACTGCAAATTATGGCACTCAAAGAAGAACTTTTGAATTTTAAACTTTTAAAATTAAAGTTTAAACATTTTTTTATTTGAATGCTTATTAATTTACATGTATAAAATGGAAGCTTTTAAAACTTTCGAATCGAACAATTTTAAATTCAGTCAATCTGCAAAATTTACCATTTTAAACTTTTATAAATTGTACAGTTCAAAAATTCAGATGAAATTCAAAAAACATAAATATAAAAAATATAAAAATTTCCAATGCTCTAAATTGAAGAATGAATCAATAAATTCATGAAATCTTAAAAATTATGTGATTTCAAGCAATTTAAGCTAGAAACATTAAAAATTTAACGATTAAATTTTTTTTTTAATGAACACTTTTTAAATTAGAAGATGAATTATTTTAATTTTAAATAGTTTTCGATTAATGATTGCTGAATTTTTATTTATACATCAAAACTTGTTTTTTTAATATTCTCTTAAAATTATTTTTTCATTTTGTGTTAAATTTTTTGTAATCTTCTCAATTTTTGAAATTTATTCAAAACTTTTCAATATCTTTTAAATTGATTCGAAATTTTTCTTAAAAAAACCTACTAAATTAAACAAATTGTCCTACATTTTTCAAAATAAAAAAACATTTCCGATTTTCCTAGGAATCCTAAGAAAAATTTGTTCAAAAAAATGTTCAAATCGAACTTGTTTTAAATTTGTAAATAATTTCTCAAAAAAAAAGAAACATAGAAAGAATATTTTAAGTTGCATTATATCATCATGAGATATTTGTGATATTACAAGTGATTAGATAAATTTTTCTTCTAAAATTTTTTTTGATTTCCCTGTCAAAAAATAAATTCACTGTAATTTCCCGGTATTCCTGGTTTCACGGTTGAGAGGTCACCCTGGAATTTTATATTATTTTAAATTTCAAACAAAAAGACTTTATTTTTAATAATATTAAATTGAATTCTAGGTGATAAATGGCTAGGAAATTAATTTTTATTTCTACAGAAGGAGAGAACTTCGTCACGATATTAAAAATTTAATACAGAAGTAATATTTCGCGAGAAGGATTGACAAATGGACGTTCAGTGTTCAAGCAACACGGGAAACCATTTTTCATTTTTCTCGTCTCTCATAAAAGTATCACATTCTCCATTGTCCATTAAAATGGATATATCGACTTTCTCCGAGTTTTGTTTTATAACGCAGGTAATAAACTTTTGCTATTTGTATCGCTATTAATGTGCGAATTATTGATTTTCAGACAAGGAGGTTCTGAGGGTTCAAGAAAATAAGAAAAAACCGATGAAATTTGATACGACAGGATCTTTGACGGTTGTTCCTACTCCAGAGGATGATGATATGCCTTATACTTGCGAAGCGAAACATCCTGCAATTGAAATCGACAGACCTATGAGAGCCACTGTCAAACTTTCAGTTTTCTGTAAGTTTTGTTCTTTCTACATTTTTTTGTATTTGAATTGAATCTAATAAAGTCTACGAAGAAAATATCCGGTCATTTCCCGGTTTGCGAAAATTTGTTCTGGGCATAAACATTTTTAAAACGATCAAATTTGAATTCTTCTAAATATTATAGGTTTATTTATAAGGGCTTAAAAATTAGAAACTATTCTTTTAACATTCAAAATTGTATAATTGAAATCAGTAGCCATGCAAATTAAATCAAGTAAAATTTGAAGCCGAAAAAATGAGACAATCTCTAAATAAGAACTTTAAATTTACTTTCTGTACCAAGCATTCAAAACTAACAATTTTTTTTTTATCAAGCGTTAAAAAGTGAAAACTTTTAGATTTTAGGTGCTCAGAATTGTACAGTATTCAACATTGTGCAGTTGGATATCGAATTTTTCAATTTAATCCTTCAAAATATTGAATAGTTTTAAATTTGAAACCTAGACAATTTAAATAATTAAAATTTTTACCATTTGAAATTGAAAACCTTCAAATAATTTCTAATTGGACACATTTTTAAATTTTGACAATCTTCAATTAAAATTTGTTCATATTTGGAGAACTTACAGTTACTACCGATATAAAGATGTTCCTTTCAAATTATTATATTTGGAACCTTTTTAAGTCAAATTATTTAATTTCAAACTTTCAGTTTCAAACTTGAGATTGTGCACATATAAAAAATTGTAAATTTTTAAATTTGACACTGACCGATTAAAAACAAGAAGACTTCAACAATAAAATTTTCAAGAAATTACCTTCGAAATTAAACAATTTTAAATTTGAGGCCTTTACGGATGTTCTATACCTCACCTTAAAATTCAATAATCTTTATAATAATTCGTGATATCGCCAAAAATAAGCACAATTTTAAATTTAACGAATCTTAAAAGAGAAACCTATGTGCGATTCAGAAAAAATAGTAGTTGAATCTATAATCGTTTACTTAGCATTAGCTGTTTGAGATTTAGTTTTTTTTCGCTTTAGAAAATAATCTAAGGTTTTTCTGCATGTTTCTTATTAAAAGATTATTAAAGATTCAAAGCTTTAAAATTTAAAGTAACTATGCAATTGTACACTTTCAAATTAAAGCATTAGCAATTTTAAAGATTTTAAAATCGAACTCCATTAAAAATTTTAATGTTTTGTCTGATATGAATATTTAAAATGATTGGATAGGTTTTTGAACTAAAAATTAAGTAATACGTTCCCAGAAAACCAATTCATCATAATTGTCCAGATTCGTCAATTATAAAGTTTGAAAAATTCAGGCCTCGAACTCTTTTGAGAAATTGAAAATAGTGTCCATAGTAGCATCAATTTTGTAAAATAGTGTCAGGCGATTGTTTAAATATTGCATCGAAGGGTTTACTATTTTTTAAATTTGTTATACAATATAGAGGAAACCTCCCTAGAGTGGATAATGATTAATTAAAGATACTAATGTATTTGAAAAATTAATTTAATTTAATCAATAGTTAAGATACGATACGTGTTAATAAATTAAAATTAATTATTTTATGTATATGTGCGCTGTAAATTAATATCCACTGTAGGTTACATTATCCACAGTAGGGAGGTTTGCCTGAAAATCCTTTCGAATCTTTTAAAATAAGGTTACGAAATCCGTTCGAATTCTTTAAGAATCCCTTAAAATTATTGAAATTCCTTAAAATCCGTAAAAATTCCTTGAAATTTGATTTCATTTCATTTATTCCCTAACGTTCTTTAGAAATCCCTTGGAATACCTTGAAATCTTTTAAATAGCATTGATATCGTGGATACCTTTTTAAAATCCTTTGAAATTTGTAAAATTCCTAGTAATCCCAAAAAAGTTGAATAAAATATCGTAAAACGTCTTGAAATCTATAATATCTTTCAAAATTCCTTTAAAAAATTACAAAATATTTTAAATACCCTGGAATCCTGTAAAATCCTACAAAATCACATACATCCCTTTAAAATCCCTTGAAATCTCTTAAAATGTATCAAAAGCTTTGAAATACACTGAAATATATTAAAAACCTGTGCATTCTGTTTAAATCCCTGGAAAACTCTTGAAAAATTTTTATTCCCTTGATACCTGTAGAAATTCCTTATAATTTTATGGAATCTTTTCAATTCCTTTTGAAACCCTATGAACCTCTCAAATATAGTCAAATTCCTTGAAATCTTCGATGTATTTTTAATCTTCTGAAATCTTACGAAATGATTTGAAATTCCTTAGAAATTTTTTAATCTCTTGAAATTTTCTATAATCTTAAGTAATTCTTTGAAATCTTAGTAAACTCCTCCTCGGATCTCTTTCCAAATAACCTATATTCTTCAAAATCCTATTAAAAATGTTTAAATCTCTTGAATATTGTGAAATCCCTAAAAAGCTTTTGGTATTCCATAGATCTTGATATCTTTAACATCTTTGAAAATGTTTAAAGCATTGAAATCCTCTGATACCCCCTAAAATGCTATGAAATCCGTAGAAATCCCTTGAAGTCAGAGTTTAATTCCATTTCATTTGCTCCCTTAAACTCTTTGAAATCCTTTGATATCTTTAATACTCTTTTAATCTTTCAAATCGCACGAATTATCTTAAAGTTTGTGATATCTCCTAAAATTTCTTCAACAATTTTGAAAATCCGGATATGTTATTTTAGCCAATCATCAAAGAAGTTTGAAAATACGTTTGAGGGCATTGTGAAAAAATAGTAGCACTAGTGTCATTTTTTTCCAAACAGTAGCAAACTAGTTGCATTATTACTAAAAAGTGTCAAAAAGTGTAAATATTGTCATGAGTCCGAGGCCTGGAAATATTGTGTTGAAATTGCAGCTTTAATTTGTAGAATAGGTCATTCCTAGGTGATCCTGGTTCCATTTATAACCCTGCAGTGCAGTGTAATCCTGGTCGTTTGTCCGTGTCTGTTAGATTATAAAATAAAGCTACTTCTCTATATATGTACTGACAGATCCTCCCGGGCCACCTCAGATAGAAGGATACGCCGACGGCGAAACTCTTCGACGTGGACAGCAAGTTGAGTTGGTGTGCAAGTCTCGAGGTGGCAATCCGCCCGCTCAGGTCGTTTGGTTCAGAAACGGAGAGCAAATAAATTCGGCTTACCGTACTGAAGGCAGGACATCCCAGAATGTACAAACTTTCGTGGCCCAAGCTAAGGACAACAAAGCTCGATACACATGTGAAGTCTCCAATATCATGAGCGTTCAACCCATGAAAGCTCATGTCGATCTTATCGTTCTCTGTGAGTATCCAAAACAACCACACCGGGGAAATGGGCTGATTTTTCCAAAAAAAAATAGAGGAATAAATTCTTTTAAATCGTATTAATGTCAGCTGAACAAAATACTTGAAATTTCAACAAGAAAAGATTAATTTTCTACCAAAAACATGAATTCTTAACGATAAATATAGTAGTTGATATTCCAACCAAAAAGGATTTCAATTTTAAAACAATTTCAGTTGAATTGAAAGAAAAAAGACTAATTTTGAACCAAATAGTTGAATTCTCAATTGAATAGATGAATCTTTAACAAACAAACAAAACATTTTTAACAAAGTAATTATACCAATCCAAGAAGATGATTTTTCAACGAAAGAGTTGAGTTTTCAAGCTAACAAAACGAATGTTTTAGAAAACAGATGACTTTTAAACCCAAAAAGATCAATTTTCAACCACACATTTGCATTTTAAACCAAAAAATATGACATTTCTATTAAAAGAGATGAATTTCCAGACCAAAAAGAGTAATTTTCTACAAAACAATTGAATCTTTCACAAAAAATTTAATTTTTGACCAAATTATTGAATTGGCAAGGAAGTAGTTCAATTTTCAACTAATTAATTGAATTTTTACCAAAAAGATGATTTTTCAACCAAGAAGATTAATTTTCTACCAAAAAAGACGAATTTTCAACAAAATAAATGAATTTTTAACAAAGTACATACTTCAACTTTCAACCAAATAGTTGAATTTTCAACTAAAGACGATCAATTTTAAAACAAAAATAGGATAGTTAAATTTTCAGTTGAAAACTTAGTTTTCAACAACAAAAAACGACTTTTTAAGACAAACAAATCAATTTGCAACCAAACAATTCATTTACAACCCAATAGTTGAGTTTTCAAGCAAACCAGATGAATTTTCAACAAAATAATTTAATTCTTAACCAAATAGTTTAATTTTCTACCAAAAAGATGAATTTTTAACAAAGTACATACCTCAAATTTCAACCAAATAGTATCATTTTCAACTAAAAACGATCAATTTTAAACAAAAAATAGGATAGTTAAATTTTCAGTTGAAAACTTAATTTTCAACAACAAAAACGACTTTTTAAGACAAACAAATGAATTTGCAACCAAACAATTCATTTACAACCAAATAATTGAGTTTTCAAGCAAACCAGATGAATTTTCAACAAAATAGTTTAATTTTTAACCAAATAGTTTAATTTTCTACCAAAAAGATGAATTTTCAATTGAGGAGATTAATTTTCTACCAAAAAAGACGAATTTTCAACTTAATACTTAAATTTTCAACCATAAAAGATAAATTTTGAACCAAAAATGGAATAGTTAAATTTTCAAATGAAAAACTTAATTTTCAACAAAAAAACACTTTAATGAAATAGGAATTTTCAATTAACATTATGAATCTTCAACCAAAAAAAAATTTTTTCAACCAAGCGAATTAATTTTTAACCAAACAGTTGAATTTTTAACTAAATAATTGAATTTTTGATAAAATAGTCGATTTTCAATCAAAAAATATAATTTTTCAACCAAACAGTTGAATTTTCAAGCCGAAAAGACGAGATTTTTGGAAAATGTGGAATTTTCAATCCGAAAAGTCGAATTTTCAACAAAAAAGTTCGTTTTCAACCAAGAAAAATTAATTTTGAACCGAAAAAAGATTACTTTTCTACCAAAGAAGATGAATTTTCAATCCAAAAGGACGAATTTTCTATCCAAAAAAGTGAATGTTGAACAAAATAATTAAATTTTCAACCAAAAAATATGATTTTTTAACAAAATAATTCAACATTCAAGCAAAAGAGACGAATTTTCAAAATAATAGTTGAAATTGTCCCAGTAGTTGAATTTTCAACCTACAAAGATAAATTTTCTACCAAAATTTCAGTTTGAATTTTAAAACAAAAATGAATAAACTTCAACTAAAAAAAGTTGCATTTTCAACCATTTAGTTGAATTTCCAAGCCAAAAAGATCAACTTTGTACAAGAAAGTTGAATTTTCAACAAAAATTATTTTTAAACAAGAAAGACGAAATTTCTACCAAATACAAATTTTCAATCCTAAAGGAAGAATTGTCTATCCAAAAAATCTAACAAAAAAGTTTAATTTTCGACCCAAAAGAGATTACTTTTTAACAAAATAGTTAATTTTTCAAGTAAAAGAGCGAATTTTTAACAAAATAGTTGAATTTTCTACCTACAGAGATGAATTTTCAACCAAGTGGTCAAATTATAAAACAAAAAATATCAAGCGTCAACTACAGTTTCATTTTCAACGAGTTAATTGAATTTTTATTCCAGAAAGACGAATTTGTTAAGAGAGAGTTGAATTTTCCACAAAAAAGTTTGTTTTCAAGCAAGAAAGATTAAATTTCTACCAAAAAAGATGAATTATCAATCCAAAAGAACGAATTCTCTGTCTAAACAGATTTTAAATTAAAGAAAAATTTGAATTTCCGACTAAAAGTGATTACTTTTTAACCAAATAGTTGAAATTTCAACCAAATAGTAGAATGTTTGACCAAAAGAGCTGAATTCTGAACCAAAATATAATTGTAGACTTTTAAACCAAAAATAATTAACTTTCAGGCAAAAATAATTGGATTTTCTTATTGTGTTCTATTAATTTAGTTTGAATTTAAGCGAAGAAACGAGAAAAAAGGGAAGTTTCTTGAAAACAGGGAAAAAAGGGAATTCTTTAGCAGTGGAGGAAAGAGGGGAATAGGAGAAAGCCTGTTTACTAAAAATTTTCTCATTTTCAGTTGCACCGAGTGGAGTTAAAATTTCAGGACCAACGGAAGCGAAAGCAGAGGAGATGGTTTTAATAACTTGCACAACAGAAAATTCAAACCCGATTGCTGAGATAAAGTGGACGGTGGACAAGCATAACATTTTGAACATGACGTCGAAAACTGAAGTTGCAGCGGAGGGTGGTTGGATTACAAGTTCCAATATTACCTTCGCTATCAACAAAGCCGCTCAGAGAATCGTTGTAATCTGCCAGGCATTGAACCAAAAGCTTACAGAAACCATAGTGGGAACGCACACAATTAACGTCATTTGTAAGTTCCTAAAATAGAATCTGGATTCAATAACACTTCTCTAAGCAGGGTGACCTCAAAACTTTATTTTCGAAATTCCCTGAATTTCCCCTGAGTTCACCCTGACTGATTCTTCATTTTCCCTGACTATTGATATTTAAGGACCAAAATTCTAATCTTGTAACATTTTTAAAATAGAATTTAAAAACTGGCTAAAAGTGACTGATTTCTAGCCGAAAAAAAAAAAGAATTCAATGAAAATTATAAGAATTCCAGATAATTTTTAAGGAATTCAGGATAAATTCATAAGACTTTAAAACAATTCTGAAGCATTCAGATGAATTGGAAAAAATTCAACAAATCAAAAAAAAATTCCACTGATTTAATTGAAAATGCCTAGAAATTCCAGTTCAGTTTAAAAGTCTTCAAGAGGAATTAAACTAAAAAAAAAAAATTTTAATCTGTTTAATTGAGTGAAATTGAGTGAATTTAGAGGATTTCAAAAGAATTTAAAAGAATTTAGGAAAGATTACTAAGAATTCAGGGAGAATTCAAAATAAATTCAAATGAATTGCAAAACTTAATTGAAAATCTCTTCAAATCTTTGAAACCCCGCGAAATCCCTCAATTCTTGTGAACAATTTAAAAAAAATCTATAATAGTAAAATCAAAAAAAAAATAATAATATAATTTTTTTAATCTGGCAAATTCTTTACAACCGCATGAACATTTTTTTAAATCATTAAATTCCTTGGAAATCCCTTGAAGTTTTTTAAATTTCTTGAAAATGCATTGAACTTTTTTTAAATACCCTAAAATATTTAAAATCCTTTGAAATCCTTGCAGATCATTGAAATCAATTAAAATCTCACTAAAATATTTCAAATTCTTTAAAATCTTTTTAAATTCCTTTGAAACTTTTTATAGCTCTTGAAAGTGCCTTGGAATCTTTCAAAATACCCTGAATTATTTCAAATCCTTTGAAGTCCCATTAAATTACTGAAATAAATTAAAAAATCCTTGGAAATTTTTTGAAATCCCTTTAAAATTTTCAAAGCTCTTGAAAAATTCTTGGAATTTTGAAAAAACATCCTAAAATCTTTTGAAATCCCTTCAAATTATTGAAATCTATTGAAAATTTCTTGGAATCTTTTAAAATATCCTAAAATCTTTCAAATTCTTTCAAATCTTTGGAAATATCTTGAAATATTTGAAAATATTTTTTTAATCTGAATTTTCTTGAATGCTTCTGAAATATTTCAGGGTATTTTAAAATATTCCAAGATTGCGCAGATTTCAATAAATTGAAGGGATTTCAAAGGATTTTAAAGATTTTAGGGTATTTTTATAAATTCCATGGAATTTTCAAGAACTTTATAATTCACTTTAATTCGCCTGGAATCCCGCAAACTTACATAAAATCTGTCATGATATTTCCTGGACTCATGGAAAGTTTATTCAAATACCCGGACAGCATTTTAAATCCCTTAAAATCATTGAAATCCTCGGAAATCTTATAAAATCCTTTGGAATGTTTGAAAATATCCAAGAATCTTATGGGTCCTATAAAATCGTTCCATATCTTACGAAATTCTAGGGGATTCTTTTAAATCCCATGAAAACTTTTTTAAATCTCTTAAAATCATTCGAATCCTTGGAAATTCCTTGAAAATTCATTAATCTCTTGAAAATGCCTTGTAATCTTTTAAAATACCCTAAAATATTTCAAACTCTTTAAAATATTTCGAAATCTCGTGACATTTTTTAAAGCTCTTGAAATTCCCTTGTAACTTTTAAAAATAACCTAAAATATTTTAAATGCTTTTAAATCTTTTCAAAGCCCTTGACATTTTTTAAAGCTCTTGTAAATTCCTTGGAATTTTTGAAAATACCCTAAAATATTTCAAATGCTTTTAAATCTTTTGAAATCACTTGCCATTTTTTAAAGCTCTTGTAAATTCCTTGGAATTTTTCAAAATACTCTAAAATATTTAAAATGCTTTGAAATCTTTTGAAATCCCTTGAAACTTCTTAAAGCTCTTGAAAATTCTTTAAAATCTTTGGAAATACCTTGAAATATTTGAAAATATTTGAAATCCTACGAAATCCCTCACTTCTTACGAATAAATTATTTTAAATTCATAAAATATGATAAAATTCCGTGAAATTCTATGAAATCTGATGCTAATTCATGAAATCCTGGAAAATGTATTAAAATCCCTAGAGAAATCTATTTAAAATTCCTTGGAATCTATTAAAATATCCTTAAATATTTAAAATCCATTGAAATCACTTCAAATTATTGAAATCAGTTATAAATTTCTTGGAATCTTTTAAAATATTCCAAAAGAATTTAAGAAAATTCAGAAATAGAAATTTCTTACAGAAATTCCCTGACTTTTGCTATTTTTTCTCAAAATCCATGACTTTTCCTGACAGACCAAATTCCCTGACTTTTCATTGGTTTCCCGGTTTTCATCTCACTCTTTTCTCCCTTGACAAGATAATTTTTTAGAAAATGTTGCCGTATTGAACTTGAATTGTAAAATTGATTTTTAATTACAGATCCGCCATCTTCTTTAGTTATCACTGGATACGAAGAAGGAACGACGATTCAAGCTGGAAATGTTTTAAAACTAGCTTGCTCAGTCACTTCTGGAAATCCACCTCCAACTATTACGTGGTATAAGAACGACAAGAAGGTACGTAATAAGGTAAATGAATTTTTTTACTAATATTCTTACCGTTTTAGTAAATCTTCACTAACTGGAACTAACGAATCTGGGTTGTAGAAAAAATATCAATTTCTGTAATTTCGAGGTTGGTGGTCTAGAAACTTTGATTTATTTTATGTGTGTGTGTGCTGTATGCATGTTCATCACTGTCCCCAACCAATTTCGTCATTTTCCTGAAAATTCTCAACTTTCAGAACTTTTATTAAAGAAGCATTGACAATTCCTTGACTTTAAGATATTTCCGAACGAAAGTTTCCTAAGAAAGTCAGTTTTTTAAATCTTCGATCTTCCATCAACTCCATCAAATTCCATTTTACTCCCAACGGCTTACAAAAGTTTAAAACGTCCTTTTAGATTCTGAAGTAGCTGTAGTATAAAAGTATGAAAAGCGTTCGAATTTAAACAGAATTTAAATTCAAATTGAAAGGCCTTTTGAAAAAGCATTGTAAAGATTTAAAGTCCCAATTCAAAAACCTTCATAGAAGAACTTTTTTAAACGTTTTTTTCTTGTAAATAGGCTCTTTAGGACTCTTTAAATTCTATTGAGTCAACCTTTTTTCCTCGGTAACTCTCTCATGCAAAATATAAACTTTTCAAAGCCTTTTACTTTCTTTTAATTCTCTTCAAATACAAGATCCTTCACCGTAAGTGTAATTTAAATCTTAACTTCTTTTTCTAGTTTCTTTCTTTTGCTTTCTTGTAAAAGTTTCTTTTCTAGGTCAACACAAAATCTTGAAACTTCCACGAGTCTGAACCGAGACTAAAACAAATTTGTCTTCCCATTAAATGAATATTGCAATCAATTAATTTCAAATAACTTAACTAGACCTTTTCCTCGATTATTTCATTAAATTCATTTTGTATCTAATTTCCTCTCCAATATTAATGAAAATGATTAATCGATTTTAGGTCGCAGATACAATCAGGCATCATGAACAAGTTGTCACGAGTGAACTTGCTCTTTTAATCAACGCGTCTGACAACAACGCGCACATCAAATGTGAGGCAGCAAATTCAGCAACGCTCTACCCCATGTCCCAGAAATTAATTCTGAAAGTGCTTTGTAAGTTTATCAAACTTTAATATCAGGGAATGTCCATTAACTACGTAAGAATGATTTTTGATATTTTAAAACCCCTACCCCCTCTGTTGTAAGGATTCGTAAAATATTTATGACCCCCTCCTCCACTGTTCTTACTTAAGATTTTATATTTTTTACTCAATATATAAAAAGTATGTAAGTTAATTTCACCGTAAACGAGATTTCAAGGTATTTAAAAAAATTTCGAGAGATTTGACAGTTTTTCAACAGATTTCCAGGGATTTAAAAATATTTCAGAGGACTACAAAGTATTTCAAATAATTACAATATTTTTACGGAATTTGACGAGATTTCCAAAGCTTATTAGGGATTTCATGAGATCTCAAGGAATTTCAAAAGATTTCAAGGGATTGCAAAAGTTTCAGTGTAGGATTTCATATGATTTGAAAAGATTTCAAGAGTTTGAAGAAATTACATGGTTTCTAGAAATTTTACTGGATTTTAAGAGATTTTAAGAGATTTCAGAGGGATCATAAGGGAAATTTAAGAGATTTTGAAATTTATCAACATAATTCACGGGATTTCATGTGACAATGAAGTATTTTTACGAATTCTGAAGGATATCCGGGAATTTTAATGGGATTTTGAAGAATTTGAAAGAATTTAAAGAGATTTTGAAACATTTCAGGAGATTTTAAAAGATTTGCAAAGATTTCAAAGCATTTTAAGGAATTTTTAGAGACTGAAAGCGGCTTTGATGATTTTACGGGATTTCAAAGGATTTTAAGGAAAGATTCTAACGGATTTTTAAGATTTTAATTAATTTTAAAGGGATTTCAAAGATTTCAAGGGAATATTTCGGTAAGATTATATTTAATATTTCACGGAATTTCCATGATTTTTACCTATTTTAGAGATTTTAAGGGATTTTAAAGATTTTAAGCGGTTTCAAGGATTTGTACGGTTTTCAAAGGATTTTAAGAGATTTCGAAATAAATCACGGGGTTTAAAAGGATTTTAAAGAATTTCATGTTAAAACGAATTATTTTCACGAATTTTGAAGGATATCAAGGGATTTTAATGAGATTGTGAAAATTTGAAGGGATCTAAAGAGATTTCGAAAGATTTCAGGGGATCTCAAAAGATTTCACAGGATTTTAAAGGATTTAAATAGAGTTTAAGAGATATAAAGGGGTTTTCGATACTTTCACATAATTCCAAAGATTTTAACCGAATTTTAGAGATATTAAGGGATTTCCATCGATTTTAAAGGATTATAAGGGATTTTGAAGATTTCAAGCAATTTCAAGGATTTTTACATTTTTTAAAGAGTTTTAAGGGATTTCCAGGGAGCTTGATTGTTTTAAAGTTTTTCAGGAAATTATGTACGATATCCATCAAATTCAAAGGATTTCAAAGAATTTTCAAACTATTTAAGAAATTTTACGTGATTTAAACAATTTTCAAAAGAATTCACAAAAAAATATTTATTGGACGTATGTAGTATGAAATATTACATAATAAAAAATAAATAAAATAAATAATGATATAATGTGTATAATAAGTGTAAAAAGTAGTTCCAACAGCCAAAAACAAGTGTTAATTATCATATTTTAAGAAAGTAATTGGAAAGAGGAAACTTACGTAAGAAATTTGGACCTCCCCCCCCACCTTAAAAAAGTCTGACGTAATTATTGGACTCTTTTTTCAAAAATCAGTGGAAAATCTTAATTTTTCCTTATTTGTCTTTCAGTTCCCCCCGATCAGGTAAAAATAACGACAGAACCAAAAGAATTTGAGGCCAGTTCTCCCGGAAAATTGATCTGCGAATCGAGCAGTAGTAATCCAGCAGCTGAAATGTCGTGGTGGAAAACTGGAATAGCTGTCGACGGGACAAGAAATTTCACGAAACCGGGACTTCATGGCGGTTATGTCTCCATAGTCGAATTGCCTCTGGAACTCACGGAATCCATGAACAATGAGGTTTACACATGTCAGGCGAGAAATGCAGCAATGGAGAGATCAATTCACGACGCAGTAACGCTCAATATTCGCTGTTAGTTTTCAGTTATTATCTCGTGATTTATCTTCAGGGTTGCTACTAAATCCGATTTCAAAATTTCCTGATTTTCCCTGACCAATTTCTCATTTTCCCTGACCGTTATAAATTTTTCACGCGAATATAAAAATAAAAATTACACCAAGGAGATCAATAATGTTGATGCAAAAATATTCGTTTCTAAATTTATCTTAAACACTTTTAGTGACAACAGTCAGACTTCACAGCATAAAATTCTCTAAAAACAGGGACAGCAATAGGGTGATTTTCCATGAAAATAGGGGAATAATAGGGAAATAAATTTTTTCAAATAAAGTTAATTTATGGACACAATATTGGATTTAATATGAAACACTTAAGATTTCAAATCGAAATATATTACATTTTCAACGAAAAAGCTGAATTTTCAACCAAAAAAAAATCAATTTTCTACCAAAAGAGATCAATTTTATACTAAATGATCGAATTTTCAAACAAAAATGATTAAACTACAAACAAAAACTGTTGTATTTTTAACCAAATTGTTGAATTTTTAAACTAAATAGGCTAATTTTTTATAAGGCAAGTTGAATTTCCAACCCAGAACTTTTCTACAAAAAAAGATGAATTTCCAATCCAAAAAGACGAATTTTCAAGAGAACAGTTGAATTTTCGACTAAAAAAGACGACTTTTTGACAAAGTAATTAAATTTTCAATAAAGTAATTGAATTTTCAAAAAAATAGTTGAATTTTCAACCCCTACGAAGATGAATTTTTAATAAAATAATCGAATTTGCAACAAAATGATCGAATTTTCAAAAAAAAAACTTCAACCAAAAACAATTGCATTTTCAACCAAATAGTATCATTTCCATGCCAAAAAGACGAACAGTTGAATTTTCGACTAAAAAATATACTTTTTTAACAAAATAATTGAATTTTCAATAAAATAATTGAATTTTAAAAAATATAGTTGAATTTTCAAACCCTACATAGATGAATTTTTAATGAAATGATGAAATTTGCAACCAAATGATCGAATTTAAAAAAAAAAACTTCAACCAAAAAACAGTTGCATTTTCAACCAAATAGTATCATTTTCATGCCAAAAAGACGAGCAATTGAATTTTCGACTAAAAAAGATGACTTTTTCACAAAATAATTGAATTTTCAATAAAATAATTGAATTTTCAAAAGACAAGTTCAATTTATAACCAAATAGTTGAACTTTCAACCCATACAAAGAGGAATTTTTAATGAAATGATCGAATTTGCAACCAAATGATCGAATTTTGAAAAAAGAAAAACTTCAACCAAAAACGGTTGAATTTTCAACCAAATACTATCATTTTCATGCCAAAAAGACGAAATTTGTAGAAGAAAGTTGAATTTTCAATCCAAAGGAACGAATTTTTTTCCCAAAAAGAAACATGTTCAACAAAACAGTTAAATTTCCGACAAAAAAATATGTCTACTTAACAAAATAGTTGAATTTCAGAAAAATAAATCCATTTTCAACAAAATAGTTGAATTTTTAACTAAAAAAGATCAATTTTCAACCCAGTAGTTAAATTTTTTAAATAAAAAGATAAATTTTAAACGCAAAACGGAACGAAAATTAGTTTTCGAAGAAAAGAAAATTTTTTAAGATAACAATTAAATTTGCAACCGGAGATGAATTTCCAACTAAAATGGTATATATTCAGCAACAAAAATGAATTCTGATCCAAGGAGCTCATTTCTACACCAGGTAGTTAAATTGTTAATCAAAAAAGATAAATTCATAACGAAAAATGTGATAGTTGATATTTCAACTAAAAGATATTTTAATTTTACATAATAAAACAGTTGAATTCAACCAATAAAGATTCACTTTTAACAAAATAATTGAATCCTCAACCAAAACAGATTCATTTTTAACCAAGCAGTTGCATTTTTACCCAAAAAGGATAAAATTCCTACCGATGAAGATAAATATTCAAACCAAAACGACGAATTTTCAACAGAAGAATTGAATTTTCGACTGAAAATGATTTTTTAGTCAAAAGAGAAAAGAAATTTGAACCCAATTGTTGAATTTCTAAGCCGAAAATGCGAATTTTCTACAAAACAGTTGAATTTTCGACAAAAAAGACAACTAAAAACAATCAATTTTCAACCAAAAATGGAATAGTTAAATGTTCAATTAAGAAAAGTCATTTTCTTAAAAAAAAAACGACTTTTCAACAAAATAGTCAAATCTTCAACTAATAAAATGAATTTTTAACAAAGAAATCCAACCTTGAACCAATTAGTTGAATTTTCAGTCAAAAGAGGTGAATTCTCAGTGAAAAAATTAGTAGCTGAATTTTAAACTAAAAACGATCAATTTTCAACAAATAATGGAATAGTTAAATTTTCAGTTAAGAAAAGTAATTTTCAACCAAAACAAAATGAATTTCCAACAAAACAGTCTAATCTTTAAACAATAAAATACATTTTTAACAAAGTATTTCGATTTTCTTGTTGGGCTCTATTAATTAATTTCGCATTTAAGCGAAAAAACGAGAAGGGAAATTTTCTTGAAAACAGGGAAAAAAAAAGGAATTCTTAAAAAAAGGGGGAAAGAGGGAAATAGGGGAAAGAGTCTGAACTCTGGACAACAGTCATGCAGGTTTTATAAACTTCAGCTTCAGTTTATCGAAAAGTCCCTGTCTCTTTCAGGTATTCAACATTCCTTGACCAGCTTTAAATTCCCTGACTTTCCCTGAATTTCCACAACTCCCTGACCTGCAGCAACCCTGTATCATGTACTAATAATCTAGATACAAGAATTTTTAATCAATATGTATATTTTTACAGACAAGCCTATTTTCTCGAATCCGGAACCCAGCGAATTAGTCGGAATGGAAAAAGAACCTTTTGTCATATCTCTGGTAGCCAGATCAAATCCTCCTACGATAACTTACACCTGGTCCAGGGACGGTTTGCCAATCACTGTAGTTGGCAAAAGAGGAATTACTGCTCGAGGATCGACTCTAAATATTACGAGGCTAGAACGACACGACGCTGGAACTTATGTCTGCGAAGCTATGAACGACAAGGGGACTACGTTTTATTATCTGAATTTAACCGTACAATGTAAGTTAAAACAAAAATTAAGCTGTCTTTATCTGGCTGCCGAGAAAATGATTAAAATCATAAATTATTTGTATTCAGATCCGGCAAAGATCGTGAGAACGTCGACCACAGGAGTTATTTATCCACCCGAAAAAGAAGCTAAGCTGTTTTGTGAAGTCGATGGCAGTCCGATGGGGGAAGAATATATCACTTGGTATAGAGCAGGAACAAGGATTGAAATCTTAGATAGATATTCAGTTTCTTACTCGAATAAGACTTCCTATCTTCATATAGAAAATCCAGGGAGGGACGACGTAGGCGAATATCAATGTAACGTCAACAACGGAATTGGAAACGTCACTTCAAGTCCTATACTATTTATAACAAATTGTAAGTATTATTAAAATTAAATAAAAAAGTAACGTAGCCCAAAATTCTCTAAAAACAGAGGAAATAGGGTGATTTTTCACGAAAATAGGGTAATAATAGGGAAATAAATTCTTTCAAATAAAATTGATGTAAAGACCATATTGAATTCATTATGAAACGCTTAAGATTTTAAGTCGAAATATATTACATTTTCAACAAAATACTTGAATTTTTAACTAGAAAAGATTTTCTACCATGAAAGATGAATTTTCAATCCAAAAGGTCGAATTTTTAACAAAACATTTGAATTTTCGACCAAAAAGATGATTCAGTCAAAATAGTTGAATTTTTAACTTACGCAAAGAGGAATTTTTAATTAAATGGTCGAATTTCAAACAAAAGCAGTTGAATTTTCAAACCGAAAAGTTGAATTTTTAACAAAAAAGTTCATTTTCAATCAAGATAGATGACTTTTCTATCAAAAGACGAAATTCAAGCAGTCCAATTAAATGAAAAAAAAACGAATTTTCAAAAAAATAGTTGAATCCACAACCAAATGGATGAATTTTAAACCAAAAAATATTTTCTACCATAAAAGATGAATGTTCAACTCAAAAGGACGAATTTTTAACAAAGCAGTTGAATTTTCAACCAAAAAATAAAACTTTACCAAAATAGTTGAATTTCCAAACTACAAATATGCATTTTTAACCAAATTGATGGATTTTCAAACAAAAAGGCTTAAGATTCAAACAAAACCAGTTGAATTTTTAACCCGCAAAATTAAATTTTCAACCCAAAAAGTTTATTTTTAACCAAAAAATATGACTTTTATACCAAAAGACGAATTTCAAAGCAGTTGAATTAAGCGGAAAAACGAATTTTTGAAAAAATAGTTGAATCCTCAACCAAATGGATGATTTTTTAATCAAGAAAGATGAACCTTAAGCCAAATAGTTTGAATTTGCAAATAAAAGAGAATATTTTTGAACAAAAAATGGAATCTTAAAGTTTTTAGTTTAAAAAATGAATTTTCAACCAGTTAAATTAAAAAAGGCGAAGTTTTAACCAAATTTTCAAAAAACAAGATTCATTTTCTAACCAATAACGCGAATTTTCAACAAAATACATCAATAATCAACAAAATTGTTCAATTTTAAAGCAAAAGGAGAAATCATTTGCGAAAAAGTTGAATTTTCAACCCGAAAATATGATTTTATAAGAAGAAAGTTCATTTTCTACCACATACTTGAATGCTCAGAAAAATAGTTGAAATTTCAACCAAAACTATGAATTCTGCGTTTAAAAAAGTTAATTTTTAACCGAATAGTTTAATTTTCTACAAAATTGTTGAACTTCCAAGTCAAAAAGACTAACTTTCTACAAAACAGTTGAATTTTCGACCCGAATATATGAATTTTCAACTAATACGATGAATCCTCAACCAAAAAATATGAATTCGCAACAAAAAAGGTGATAGTTGAATCCTTAACCAAAACAAATTAATTTACGACCAAACAGTTGTATTTTCAACCAAGAAAATTAATTTTCGATGCATAAAAACGATTTTTTGACAAAATACATGAATTTTCAACTAGAAAAGATCAATTATCAACAAAAAATGAAATAGTTATATTTTTGTTTTAAACAAATTACTTCTCAACCACAAAATGAATTTTCAACAAAATAGTTCAATTTTTAACCAAAGAGATGAATTTTAAACTAAAATGATGACTCTTGAAAAATAGAATTTAACATTTAACCCAAAAGATGATTTTTTAACTAAGAAGATTAATTTTCTTAGAATGGAATAGTTAAATTTTCAACCAAAGAGATGAATTTTTAACCAAAAACATGAATATTTAACAAAGTAGTTCAACCAAGTAGCTAAGTTTTTGACCAGAAAAAGATAACTTTTTAACAAAATAGTTGCATTCCTTTAAAAATGGGAAAAAAGGGACCATCTTTCGCAAAACTCGCAAACTTTGTTAAAATTTACCATCAGGAAACGTACTAAATGTTATCTAAGTTCGTAACACTACTGCCATTGGCCCCCTCCACCCCTCTAATTGGTAATGCAGTTAATGGCAGCCCCTTATATTTTATTTGTCGTACCAAATATAATTTAAATCCCCCTTCCATAGTTATACCAGAAATGGCGAATTCGCCCCTGACGAGAAAAGCAGCCGCCAACAAGGGGATAAACGTCCAGCTCTTTTGTAAAGCAAGAGGATCTCCTTTGCCAGAATTCCACTGGTTTTTTGGCGGAAAAGCCCTCTTGCCTAATCTCACCGACCATAAATACGGCTTTACGCCAAGCAACGTGAGTAGATTAAAATAATCCCAAAAGTTCGTCAATCATCTGCCCGGAATAATAATAATACACTTTTCGATTTCTTTTTTCCACCTACAGTTGTCAGAACTTTATGCACAATCAGTGCTGACAATCAATCGCGTGGCAGCCCACGATTATGGGAAATATGAGTGTCGAGCTGAGAATAAGATGGGATTCAACAAGGATTCTATCCAGTTAGACGTTACGTCGCCTCCAGATCAACCCTCGGATTTGGAAGTATATAATGTCACGCACGACTCAGTGATGCTAGTCTGGAGAAGAGGATTCGATGGGGGACTTCCCACTTCTCATCAAATCCGCTGGCGCCAGGCGCTCGACTACGAAGACAGATATCACTATATGGATGTCTCTCCCGGAGATTACAAAGCTCTTGTCACTGGCCTTTCATTGGGGACTTATTACGTTTTTAGTGTCAAAGCAATAAACGCCAAAGGGGAAAGCGGCTTTCTACCAGATCTCGTCAAAGTGCAGACTCTACGTGAGTACTAGCTAAATTGAAATTTGTTTATTGTATCGTGATTTATTCGAGATAAGATTATCTATTTGGAATACTAGTCAATTTTATAAAAAACTATTGTTATGGGTATATAACTATCTGTTCAGAATAGCACGATATATTTGAGGCACTGAGAATGACAACTAGCAGGATGGCCGTGTAACCCTTCATTTTCGAAATTCCCTGATTTTTCCCTGACTAATTTTTCATTTTCCCCGGCCATTATTATTTCAGGACCAAAATTATAATCTTGTAACATTTTTAATATAAAATCATTCATGAATGGAATGAACCAAATTTAAATTCATATATTTTTTATTTATTATTTTTCGGGCACCCACCGCCTCAATTTACTCGAAAAAATGCAAAAATTACCTATTTAAACTGAAAACGTGACCAACAGTGACTCATTTCTAACCCAAAAAGGTATCTAAAAGTGAATAATGTGATTAACCCTTAAAGTTATCCCTGGGGTCTTTTATACCCAGTCTTTTTTTAATCGAAGAGTCATTTTTTCCATTTTGTTTTAGTTTTTAATTTTTTTTCATATGTTAAAATTAAAATTATATATTTTAAATAGTTTTATGTTATAAAGGATATAAAAAAGTATATCCAAAAAAATGTCGTGCAAAAATATTAAAAATCCTTGTTACAATAAAGGAATTTCTGCTGGGGTCTTCGGCGACCCCCCCCCCCCCCCATTCTTCATGTTATCACAGAAAGAGGATAACTTTAAGGGATAACCCTTAAAGTTCTTTTGAATTTGAAAAAATTCAAAAGTATTAAAAAATATTGCAAAGAATTCAAAATAATTTGATAAAATTTATAAGAATTCCAGGTGTATTTGAACGAATTCAGGATAAATTCATAACACTTCAAGACAATTAACGTTAAATTTAGAAGAATTCCAATGAATTGGGGAAAAAAATTAAATCCAAAAAATCACATTCATTTCAGTAGAATTGGAGATAATTTAGAGGAATTTAAGGGAAATGAGAAGAATTCGATAAAATTCATAAATCTTCAAGCTGAATAAAAAAAAATCAAGTGAATCGAAAAAAATTCAAAAATATCAAAATTGAATGAAGTAAAATTGAGTGAATTTAGAAGAATTCAAGTAAATTCAAAAAATTCAAGAGAATTCCAAAGAATTCAAAAGGATATTTGAGGCTTTATAAAATCCCTCACTTCTTGTGAATAAATTCTTCGAAATCCATTAAAATGTTATAAAATTACCTGAAATTCTATGATCTCTGTTGCTATTTTATAAAATCCTGGAAATTTTATTAAAATACGTCGAGAGCTTTTAAAACCCCATATAATCATAAAAATCCCTCGAAATTCCTTGAAATTGTTTAAACCTCTTAAAAATGCCTTGGAATTTTTAAATGTGCTAAAATATTTCAAATTCTTTGAAATCCCTTCAAACTATTGAAATCAATAAAAAATTCCTTAGAACCTTTTATACTACCCAAAAATATTTGAAATCCTTTGACACACCATTCAATTACTGAAATCACTTGGAAATTCCTTAGAATCTTTTTAAATAACTATTTGGGACTATTTGGAAAATCTTTTAAATTCTTTAAAATCTTTGGATATACCTTAAAATATTTGAAAATCTTTGAAATCCTACGAAAACCCTCATTTCTTGTGAATAAATTCTTTGAAATCCATTAAAATATTATAAAATCCCGTGAAATTCTATGAAATCTGGTAATATCTCCTGAAATCTTGAAAAATTTATTAACATACCTTCAGAGCTTTTAGAATCCCGCAAAATCATTGAAATCCTCGGCAATCATAAAATCATTTGGAATCTTTTTAAATATCCTGCAACCTGATAGATCCTATATAATCGTTCCATATTTTCCGAAATTCTAGGAAATTCTTTAAAACCCCATGCAAATTTTTTAAATACCTTAAAATCCGTGGAAATTCCTTAAAAATGTTCAAATCTCTTCAAAATTCCTTTGAATCTTTTAAAGTACAAAATTTTTGTTTGATTCCTTGAAACTTTTTAAAGCTCTTAAAAATTTCTTGGAAGTTTTGAAAATACCCTAAAATCTTTAGAATCCATTTGAATCACTTTAAGTTATTAAAATCTATTGAAAATTCCTTGAACTGTTTTAAATTAACATAAAATATTTGAAATCCTTCGAAATCATTTGAAATCCTTCGAAACTTTTTGAAGCTCTTGAAACTTCATTGAAAGTTTTAAAAATACCGTAAAATCTTTCAAATCCTTTAAAATGCCTTCAAATTATTGAAATATATTAAAAATTCCTTGAAATCTTTTAAAATTCCCTAAAATATTTCAAATTTTTTTGAAATTCCTTGAAACTTGTTAAAGCTCTTGAAAATTCCTTGGGATTTTTGAAAATACCCTAAAATATTTCAAAATAATTCAAGAAAATTATGTGATTAAAGTTATATTTTCATTTAAAGAAGTGACTACAGTGAGTTTTTCTTTAAAAAGTGACTAAAAAGTGATTTTAGAAAAAAGTGACAGTGACTTAAAGTGCTTCTTACAGAAATTCCTCGACTTTTGCCATTTTTTTTTTTCAAAATCCCTAACTTTTCCTTGACATTCTCTGGCCAACCAAATTCCTTGACTTTTCCCTGATTTCCAGGTTTTCCTTGACCTGCAGCCATCCTGAATTAGGTAAAGCCTAAAAATTAAATTTCACAGGAGAAACAAGAAACGTTTTCTGTGATAGTTTTCGAAACAGAAAAATCTGAGATAATTATAAAAGATATTGGTCCTTATGAGCTGTATTTTCAAGATTTGCAAACATAAAATAAAATGTTTTGAGAGTAGGAGCGAGGAAAAACAAAATGGGCTTTACTTAGTAGCTATTCTCAGTTATTTTGAAATGCATTTTTTCATAATTTATATCTATAAAACATTCAAAATGGTATGAAAATAATATTTTATTACAAAAAAAACATCAGACGTGATAGAAAATATAAGTTTAATCCTTCTCATCACTTCTGAGTAAGTGGGAAGAAAAACGAAATTTACTTTACCTAGATGTCAGACTCGATTATTTTTAAATGCATTTTTTCATATTTCAACTGCAAAAAAATAGGCTTAATCTAGTTGTCATTCTCAGTGCCTCGTTTAGAATAGATAATTGTTTGTCTACTAACCACATTTTATAGTTAGCAGTAGCACTATCACTAGAGATTTATTACTTATCTTTCGTAAATGTTATACAATAGACACCTTCTGTAATCGTAAACAATGTCTTGCATGATTACATGATTAAAACCGTACATTTTCCTACTAAATCATTCGCAATGCGCAAATTAACTCATTTAGATATTGCACTAAGATTAGAGAATATTCGAGCTTAGGTTTGGCATGTCATGGGCATATCAATTTCAAGTTTTTAAAATAAAAGTAAATCATTTTTTGATTCCAAAGTTCATCAATTAAAAGATTTGAAAACTTTGAATATGTAAGAACAGCTTAAAAAATTAACAGATCACGGTGGGGCTGACCCTACTTTAATTGCAAGATTTGTGCATGTGGCATTTTCCAACTGATTATGGTAGTCTATAATTCCATGGACATATTAAGACCAGAAAAGAAAAAATCCATCGAGCCCTTTTTGAAAAAACTTAATTTTTATGCTTACTAAAAAAGAGTAATTAGAAAATATATAAAAACATCATAATAAATTATACATTTTGAAATTTACCAAAGTTGTTGCAAGGTATTAAATTCATTAAATTTATTTTTATATCAAACTAACCAATATTGGAAACTGCGATTTACCTTTTTATTGATAAGAAACTGTTGAAATTCAATAGAAAAATATTTTCTTCTGTACAATATTTAATAAAGTGCATGATATTTACTACCAGCTGCGAAGTTAATTTCTTATTGTCATTTTTAGTATTATTTTTCTATCAGTATTTTGACAAAATAACGAAAAATGTAGCAAATTACAATGAAATTCGTCACTTTTTCAACATTTCAATACAAAAATTATATTAAAAACGACAATGTTGAGTAAAAATCGTAGCTGTTAATAAATAGCACGTACTGTATTAATTATTGTATGAAAGAAAATATTGTCTTATGGAATTTAAAGAGAGCTTCTGATAGAATTGTTTAATTTCATCAATAAAATCATAAATTGAAGTAAAAAATATTGATAAATTTTGTCTGAAAAATAATTACATGAATTCAATACCTTGTACCAGATTTGCTGAGTTTCAAAATATATAATTTAAAACTATTGTTAGTCAAAGTGATGTTTTTCGTTTTTTTCTCATTACTTTTTTTAATGAACATAAAAATAGATTTTTTCAAATAGGACACGATGGATTTTTTTAGTTTTTGGTCTTAAAATGTCCGCGGGATTATAGACTACCATAATCAATCGGATAATGCTATATGTAAGGACCTAGGAATTAAAGTTAGTTCAGCCCCTGGAATTTTAAAGAATACAAATATAAAATGATTGTTTTGTATTATTTCCAAAGAAAAGCTCGGATGAAAAAAAAGAATGTTCAAGTTCAAATATTATTTTAATAAGGACTCGATTCTGAAATAATATAACTATAACTAAAAATTATAATTTTTTTTAACTTTTCATAATTAAACAAATATCAGAAAATCACGCAGCAGACCAACTACTAAAAGGGGAATAGAAATTCATTAAGTGACAAAATATATTAACATTGGAAGAAGCTACACGATAGATAGTGCTGTAATTGATACGTAAAGTTGATTCACTTTTAGTGAAGTTTTGAAATATTAACGAAAATAAACTATAATTCATTTGAATTTACTTTTTCCACATAAAATACAGTAAGTAAAACTAAACATTTGCGAAAATGCTTTTCTGGTAATGGTTAGAAAATCAGAAATTATTTGATTTTGAAACATTTGAATTATGAAATAATTTTATTTTAAACTTTAAACTTAGCTTTAAACTTAAATTCGTTGAAATCGAAGAACAGCAACAAATTTAAAGGCGTCAAAGTCAGAATTTGGGAAAACTATAAAAGCTTATAAGAAGCTTTCATAATTATTTGTAACAAAGCCTTCAAGTTAACAAAACGGAACTCAAAATTTAAAAGTTCGGATTGGAAAAACGTCAAATTTAAAAGAATGTGCATTTGAAAGTTTATAAATTATACAGAGCATACATTTAAAAAAAATACACTTCGAAGCATTTAATTTTATAAGCTTTCAGTTTTAAAATCACTTAAAGCTTGAAAGCTTTGAATTTGAAAATTCATGGAAACTGAGCGCATGAAATTCGCAGTTTTAAGAATCAATATAAAATTCAATCAATTTTGAAGGCTTTAAATTGAGACGCGTTGAAATTCGATAGCCTTTCAACTAAAAATGTTAAGGATCGAAATTTTGAAAATATAACATTTTAAATGTATTAAAGTCTTGGAAATTCAAAATAAGCGAAGCAGAAAGTATAGTTCAAAAGTATACAAATCAGAAACCTTTTTTAAAATTAAGTTATTAAATTTACATACCTTATAATTAAAAATTATATTCTCAACAAAATGTACTACAATATCAAAAGCAATATCACTACAATATCATAAGTTAAAAAATCATGAAATTCGTAAATATTGAGAAATTTCTTGAAAAGCGAATCAGTCAGCTAGTAAGTGAAGTCAGGGTGTCTAGTGATCAGGCAATTTGAAATTCCCGGGTTTTTTCAACCAATTTAAAGATGCTTTTTCGTAATTTATGTCGGGAAGAAAATAATTCTTTATTTACACGTGCCATGCAAACTTATCGAAGTGAAAAATATTAATCAAAATTAAATTTCCGAGCATGAGTACTATGCCACCTGTTGATCGATAATTTTGCTTAAGTTCTTTAAATGTTAATTACATGAGTTATTTTTTTTCTGTTAAATTGGTTTAAAGCTATCGAAATTCTCTATAAAATGAGCCACGATGAAGTCCTTTTGTCAATTTTTTATGAAGATCTTGCAAAAGTAGTGCAAATTTCAATGTTTTCTTAAAATTTAAATACAATGTAATATAATAAACATTTGTCAATGTCCTTGGGGTCATTTTAAAGGTAAATGTCTGTAAAATCACACCAACTTATCACCATCATTGTGAAAAAAATTTCTTTCATGGTGCAAAATGTTTAAAGATAAAACCAAAATGTTGGAAAAGTTTAAATATGTTTTCTTTTGAAAAGAAATATTTTTATAAAATCTATGAAGTAAGTACTCATGAGGTTCCTATGAAATGTATTTAAAATATATATTCATTTGATTGTTATTATTATTTTACTAAAGATGAGATGTCTTTGAATTTTTTCAACTTTTTTCTATCAACTTTGTAAAATGTTTATTATGTTAGATTTTATTAAAATTGTGAGAAAACTCTTAAATTTGCACTATTTTTGCAATATCTTCTTAAATAATGATCAAAATGCCTTCATCGTAGCTTCCTTGATAGAGAATTCTGATAGCTTTCAATCTATTTAAATGAAAACAAAAAACTTTATCTTGTATAATTATCATTAAAAGAACTTATGCAGTCATCGAAAAACTCTGATGGTATTATATGCGATAGGTGAAGTAATCAGATTTTCCTCTCTCTGATTCCCAACTAAACAATCGGGTTATTCCAGAATAGATATCGTAAAAAATTTGATGTTCAGATGTAATATTCCTGGATGTTCCTAGAGTCGAATTTTACTATTCATAAGCGTTAGAATTTTAATTCGTTTGTAAACATCATTTTTAAAGAATGGTATGCACTGAAAAAATGGTGGGTGAGCTGCTGCATCAAACAATTCTGTTCTTTTAGATGGACGCATAAAATAATTTGAATCAGACTAAAATTTTTATATCATTCACGAATTCAAGTTTCAAGTTGTAGCAATATATTTTAATTTATACTTATTTTAGTAGTAAAGTACTTACAAAATATTGCCTCGAAAAGCCCAATTTTGAAGTTTTAATCTTGATCAACTCTGTCATTATTATGTGAAAATAATGAAATTCAACTTTTTATAAAAGGTATATCCCTAATATTAATAATTTCAATCAAAAGTTGAGAGAATTACATACCTTTATAAATAAAATTGGCTAATGAAAATCTTTGCTTTGTTTAAGTCCTTTTTCTTCTTCGAATATCTCCTAAGATGTAGAAGAAAAAAATATTAAACTTGCAGGATATCTTTAGACGCCCGGTTTTTATTTAAAACTACTGTGAAAATCACGTAACCATTTTCCAGTCGGTATGAAACTACCAAACGGCATAACAATTACAATGAAGTTAGCTCTTAAAATTCGATTTCTTTACATTTCAAATTAAATAATATTTTTAAATTGGAAAGTTTTCTTAAAAATGAAATCATGTTATTATTCTTTCCACATTATAGAAATATATGTAATTACTTTTAAAGTATAAGCCTTTTTAATTGGAATTATATTTTTATAGGTATGCTTATTTGACAAACGAAAAATATAATGCTATTTTTACATTATGAAATTGAAGAAAGTTTCTTATTTGAAATTGTTTACACACAACAAAGAAACCAATTAATACAAGAATTTTCCAGAAAACAACGTTCTGATACAAAAATATTATTTTCCAATTGGTATATAAAATTAATAATAATATTCAAATAACAGAACTGCATTTGATTTGAATACAATTTTATCAATTAAATTCTTTATTGTGTGTAAATAATTTCAAATTTAATTCTAAAGAAAACTTTCTAATTTAAAAACATTATTTAGTTTGAAATGTACAGTAATCAAATTTTAAGATTCATTCATTCATTCCTTCATTCATACTGTTATTCCGCTTCGTACCGGCTAGAAAAGGGTTATCCTTACGTGATTTTCAAAGTAGTTTTAAATAAAAATTGGCCAAGGTACTATCGAAAAATTTTTTCGGGTGTGTAAAATTGAATCCATTTAAGGATATCCTGCAACTTTGATATTTTTTCCTTCTACTACATCTTAGGAAATATTCGAAGAAGAAAAAGAAGGATTAAGGTTTTAACCAAAGTGACGAGTTGCACTAGCCAATTTTAAATATAAGTGTATGTAATTCTTTCAAATTTTGATTCAAAATTATTATTATTAGCGACTAAAATTAGTACTTAAAACTCGTAAATTATAATATAATTTTAGTCTGATTCAAATCATTTTATACATACCATTCTTTAAAAATCATTTTGAGAAACGGGATCAAATATTAACGCTTATAAAAATCCGGGAACATTACATCTCAACATCAAATTTTTTTGAAATCACGTCACAACGACGTCTATACGGTCTGTTCTGTAATGACCTAATAAAAAGAAGATAAAGTAGAAAGAAAGTAGATTTTGCGAATAGAAGAAAAAAACTGCCGATCCTAAATAAAATTCCCGGGCTTTCCCGATTTCCCGATCCGCTAGACATTCTGAAAGTAAACTAACAAAAGAGCGACGCATTGCATGAATAACATCAGGGTGACGGGGCTATTGGCTTGGGTTACAGGTGAAGCACCACCTACTGAGTTGACAGTCAGCGAGATTAATTCCTCCTACATGATCATCATTATCATCGCTGTTTCCGTCTCTGCTTGTCTCGCCATTGCTACGTCCATACTATTTGCTACATTTGTGTCCAAAAAGAAGGCTCAGCGTGCCGGTAAATATCCTCATTAGTTATTTTTTTTGCTCCTTTCTCAGGGCCCCCTAATGCCGAGAATCTGCCCGATGTACTTTTGGAAAGGGGTGACATCCCGCTGAATTATATCTATACGGTCGCAGCAACCTCAATCGTCTTTTTTGTTATTAATCTCTTCGTCATGTTGTGGTATATTGTCAGAAAACGAAACAAATCTCGTAAGTTAAACTTGGGTCTTATCACCAAACACGAATCAGACAATATAGTCACTAGGGTGGCCCCTATTTATTTTGTGAAAAAGAATTATTGTATCATTTTGTTTTCATCCCCTAGTTTTGTTTGAATGCCCAAAAAAAATCATTTCCAAATTTGAGCGAAATCGGTTAATATTAACCACAAAGACCATGAAGACCATGAAGTTTCCCATTGATTTAACATGGAAAAAAGGCAACTTTTTATGTATGATTTAAACGCAAACATATACAGTATACACGGTGGGCTTGGATTGAGTTCAAACCAAAACGACTTGCACCTCTCGTTTTTCTTCTGAAATCATTTCAGTGTTGCTTCATGATTATTTTGAGACCAAGAAGAAAAAAATCGCTTAAGGGATTGTTGAATAATCTTAATTTTTTTCGGGACCCATTAAAATTTTGGAAAAAGTGTAAAATTTTTCAGTTCCTAGCAGTTTTTCCAAGAGTTCTTCACTTCAGAGCATGCTACTGTAAATTCGTCGCTAAAAATAAAAGTGCATTAAATTCCACGTAAAACTGAAAAAAAACGAGAATTTTTTATCTCATATAGTTTAGGAGATAAAGCCTTGGAAATTTATGTTTTTCTGAAAAATTTATTTAAAAAAAGAAGTTAGTATTATTTATTGTGAAATATCATATTTTCTGCGCACTGTGAACAAAAATAGTCACAATATTAGTTTAAACAGACTTTTAAAAAGTAATTTTTTAAAAATAAAACGTAATATCTCTCTTAGACGCGTGTTGAAAAACACCCACTTTTATAACAGTTCGTTAAAAAGTAAGTTTTTTTTAATTATTCAGAAATTTCAGGAATTATTAAAGTTTTTTGAAAGATTTTTATGTACTTTTATTATTATAGGAATAATTTTTAACGCAATTTGCAGAAGAAACGCGGTATTTGAAAAAAGTTACTTTTTAACGAACTTTCTTAAAAGTGAGTATTTTTCAACATGCTATAACGTCAGACGTATGAGAGATATAACATTTTATTTTTTTAGATTTTTTTTTATTAAGTCTGCTTTAACTAATATTTCAACTAATTTGTCCACAATCCGCGGAAATATGCTATTTCAAAAAAAAACTTAAAACTAAATTTTTCTGTCAACAAATTTTTCAGAAAAATATGTATTTCGAAGGCTGAATCTAATAAAGTCTATGATATAAAAAATGATTTGTTTTTAGTTTTACGGGGAAATTAATGCAATCCAATTTTTATTGAAACGAGTTGCTTTAAAGTAAAACAAAATGTTTGAACTTAGAAAAATGGAAATTTTTCACACTTTTTCCAAAATTTTAATGAGTCTCATATGTCCAAAAATATTTAACGTTTCGATACTATTTTCCATGCCAAATTACAGATTTCAAGCTACAAAAGCATTGCTTTGGAGTTATTTTTACGAAAATATACGTGATAACCTGAAAATAAAAAATAAACAATATGTAAGTTTATTCAACAATCCCTTCAGCGATTTTTTTCTTTTTGTTCTAAAAACAATTGTAAGGCATCACTGAAATGATTTCAGAAGAAAAACGACAAGTGCAGGCCCTTTTGGGTTGAACTCAGTCCAAGCCCACCGTGTATAGTAACTAACGCATAAAAAATATTTTTTGAAACACTAATCAAAAATAAATAACTTGTTGATTTCCACTCATTTTTAACTAATTTTTAATTATTCAAATAATTAAAATTTTTTTGTAACAATTTATTTCCTCTAGAATTTGCAAAATAGGCATATATTATAGATGCCATGAGTCTTATAATAAATGTGAACAATGTTATTATTTGTTTCAATCATTTCTAAACTGTTGAAACAATACTTATAAGTTTAAATATATATTTCACTGAACAAAAACAGGAAAAATGTATTCCTTAGCAATTTTTCATCAAATTTTGGATTTTCTTATGTACCTTCTTGTTCATTAATGTACTCCTTCGTTTTTTAACAATTTCTTATTTTTTAAACAATTAAAAATTGTTTGAATAATTTTTTGTCTTCTGTATATCTTTGTATTCTGCGCTTATAAGTGATCAAAATGTTACTAAAACTAAAAAAAATTAATTAACAAAGTTAAACCTTTCAATCAGAAAAGACGAATTTTCAACAAAATAAATGAATTTTCAACCAAATAGTAGTTGAATTTCAAACGAAAAAAGATGAATTTTTAACCAAGAAGATTAATTTTCTATCAAAAAAACTAATTTTCCATAAAATATATGACCAAGAATTTTCAACTAAAAAGATAAATTCTCAACCAAAATGAAATAGTCAAATTTTTAGTTAAGAAAATCAATTTTCAACAAAAAAAAACGAATTTTCAACCAACTTTTTAAATTTTGAATCAAAATGACGAATTTTCAATTAAATAGATGAATTTTTAATCAAAAATATTAATTTTCTACCAAAAAAGGCGATTAAATTTAAACCAAAAAAGAAGGTAATTTTAAATAAAAAAAAGTCGAATTCAAAAAAAAAAAAAATTCTGCAAAGTAGGTGATCTTTTAACCACAGGGTTGAATTTTAAACTAAAAGGATAACATTTCAACCAAACAAGACCAATTTTCAACGAAAGACATGAACATGAATTTTCAACTATATAGTTGAATCATCAACCAAACAGATTAATTTTTAACCAAACAGTTCCATTTATGACCAAAAAAGATGAAATTTCCACCAAAGGAAATGAATTTTCAAACCAAGAAAACGATTTTTGAACAAAATTGTAAGCAATAAAATAATAAAAATAATTAATTTAGTTATTAAGTATACACATACCTTTAGCATTCGTGAATGTTAACATATACCTATAAACAATGTTCAGGTAATTTCAACATTTTAAATAGTTTCTAGTCTAAAAATATTGGTTTATTAATTCAAAGTGAGAAAAAAATAGATACTTAAAACGCGTCCAATAAAAATATGATTTAAACAAGTATTTGCAATTTTAAAACTGATAAACGAAATCATGGCCTGATGAAAACACCATGATTTACACGTTTTTAGAGAAAAAAATTATTTAAAAGAATTTTAATTGTTTTAGCAATGAATACTTATTTAAAAAGCTAAGGACATTAATAATAATTAACCAAACAAAAATACATAAGATTATCGAAATTTGCTCAAAAATTCCTGAAGAAGTATGTTTTTTATATTTTTCTTCAATAAGCTATGTATTTAAACATATAAGTATTGTTTAAACAGTTTAAAAATTATTCAAACAAATAATAACATTATTGTACCTATTTTGCGAATTCTACAAGAAATCAATTGTTTAAGTAAATTAAAATTGTTTAAACAATTAAAAATTAGTTAAAAATTAGTGGAAATTAAAAACTAATCTATTCATGATTATTTTTGCCAAAAAATATTTTTTTGTGATCATTAACGTGAAACTCCCAAATATTACTCATGGAGGATTTTTTGGGTCCCCATAAGAGGTTCTTAAACTTTTATCAAATTTGCAGATTATTTTTTTGGGCATTCGAACAAAACTAGGAGGTGATAACTAGAAAAATATGATTTTGAAAAATAAGAGCCATCCTGATAGTCACACCTCATCTTTAAATATTAAATTATAAATAAAATCACAAAGACACATCAAAACACTTCTTCCCTGATAAAATCAAAATTCTGAATTTCAGCTAATCAAAATGATTTTTTTCGACAGGGATAAATAAATCGCACACCGCAGATATGTACGCACCATCGACAGTCAACGGAGATACAATAACCGGTGAATTAAGTTCCGTTTCCGATGAGAAGAGCGACGTGAATTTCGACGCTAACGATTACGTGGTCAGTGCGATCAGTCAGTATGTTCTTAGTAACAAGTAATTCCGGAGGGTAGGTTTGAGTTCTGTTAACCCTTTTCTCTTCCTCACCCTTTTTTAACTTCCTCCGGTCTTGTTAAAAAAATATATACCTTTTTTAGTACCTTCCTGAGCCCCAATCCATTTTAATTTCAATTTATATTTTTATTTATATTAAATTAGTAGCAAGCTTTTAGTTCTTAGCTCATAAGTTTGAATAAATTGATAGAATATTTAGGAGTATTGCCGACTTCACAGCTCAAAAAGAGAAAATTGGGTGATTGTTTACGAAAATAGGGGCATTAATTCTTTTAAATAAAATTAATGAAGTATTATTGAAGTCTTGTATTGAATTCAATATGATACGCTTTAAACTTCTAAAATTTTAAGTTGAAATATTCCATTTTCAAAAAAATAGTAGAATTTTCAAACAAAGAAGATTTTCTACCAAAAGTGATGAATACTCGCCAAAAGAGTTAAGTTTTCAATCCAAAAAGTCAAATGTTTTAGAAAAACGTTTATGTTGATACCCGAAAAGAAAAATTTTCAAGAAAAACGTTTATTTTGAACCAAGAAGGATGAATTTTCTACCAGATAGTTGAATTATCAGCAACAACAAAATAATTTTTCACAAAATAGTTGAACTTTCAAGCAAAAGAGACGAATTTTTACAAAATATTTGCAATTTTAATGAAGTAGTTGAATTGTCAACCTACCATGGTGTATTTTTAACCAAATAGTCGAATTTTCAAACAAATTAAATTAAACTTCAACCAAAAATAGTTGCATTCTTAACCAAATAGTTAAATATTCACAAAATGAATATTTTTTTAGAAGACAGTTCAATTATCAACCTGAAAAGATGAATTTTAAACAAAAAAGTTAATTTTGAACCAAGAAAGATGAATTTTCTACCAAATCGTTGAACTTTCAAGCAAAAGAGGCGAATACGTAACAAAATAGTTGCATTTTTAATCAAATAGATGAATTTTAAACTAAATGATCGAATTTTCAAAGAATAACGATTAAATTTCAACCAAAAAAGATTATTTTCAACGAAGAAAGACGACTTTTCTACCAAAAAAAGATGAATTTTTATTCCAAAAAGATAAATTCTTAACGAAAAATATAATAGTTATTTATATACATAAAAAAATTAACTTTTAAATTAATATAATTATATAACAGTTGAATTTAACCAAAAAGACAAATTTTCAACAAAATACTTGAATATTCAAACAAAAAAGATGTGTTTAAAACAAAAAGTTTAGTTTTCAAACTAAGAAGTTGAATGTCTGAGAAAACCGCTGACTTTAAATATGCATCTATTTTCAACAAAAAAGATCATTTTCAATTAAGAAAGATGAATTTTCAAGCAAGAGATGAATTTCAATTAAAAAGTTCATTTTCCACGAAGAAAGATGAATTTCTAATCAAGAAAGATGACTTTTCTACAAAAAAATATGAATCTTCAATCTAATAGGATGAATTTTCTAAAAAAAAAACGAATGAACAACAAAACAGTTGAGTTTCCGAAGAAAAAAGATGGCTTTTTACCAAAATAGTTGAAGTTTCAAGCAAAAGAGACGAATTTTTAACAAAATAGTTGAATATTTAACCAATGATTTCAAATTTCAACCTATAAAGAGAAATTTTCAACCAAAATGGTCGAATTTTCAAGCAAAAAAGGATCAACTTCAAACAAAAATAGTTGCATTTTCAAACAAATAGATCATTTTTCAAGCTAAAAAGACAAATTTTTTAGTCCAAAAAATATTAATTTTCAATCCAAAAAAGATGAGTTCTTAAGCAAAAATATAATAATTGATATTTCAATCAAAAAATATTTCAATTTCAAATCAATAACTGTTGTATTCAACCAAAAAAGACGAATTAAACAAAATTTTGAATTTTCAACTAATGAGATAAATCTTTAACCAAAAAAATGAATTTTTAATCAAATATTTAATTTTTCAAGCAAAACAGACGAAGTCTTCAGAAAATAGTTTAATTTTCAGAAGACAGATAAATTTTTAACCAACAAAGATGAATTTTTAATCAAGATGACTTTTCTGCCATAAAAGATGAATTTTCAATCCAAAAAGACGAATTTTATATATGAAAAAGACGAATGTTCTGCAAAACAGTTGAGTTTTTGACCGAAAACTATGACTTTTTACCAAATAGAGAAAGTTTAAAAAAAACAGTGAATTTTGAACAAAATAGTTAAATTTTTAAACAATTAGTTGAACTTTTAACCTGCAGAGATGAATTTTCAACTAAATGGTCAACTTACGAAGCACAAAATATTAAAGTTCAGCCAAAACAGTTGCATTTTCAACCAAATAGTTGAATCTTTAATAAAAAAGTTCATTTTCTACCAAAAAAGATGCATTTTCAATCCAAAAAGAAGAATTTTCTATCCAAAACGGTTGAGTTTTCCATAAAAAATATGAGTTATTAACAAAATAATTAAATTTTCAACAAAATAGTAGAATTTTCAACCAAGTAAGATGAATTTTAAACCAAAAAAGATTACTGTTCTACCATAAATGATTAATTTTCTATCCAAACACGCTAATTTTCTGCCAAAAGAGTTGAGTTTTCAACCAAAAAGGATAACTTTTTTAACAAAAACAGTTGAATTTTGAACAAAATAATCAAATTTTCAACAAAATAGTTTAATTTCATCAAAAAACTTCATTCTCAACTAAGAAAGATGAAATTTTAATCAAGAAAGATGTCTTTTCTACAAAAAATATGAATTTTCAATCTAATAGGATGAATTTCCTAAAAAAAACGAATGAACAACAAAACAGTTGATTTTCCGAACAAAAAAGATGGCTTTTTACCAAAGTAGTTAAAGTTTCAAGCAAAAGAGACGAATTTTTAACAAAATAGTTGAATATTTAATCAAATAATTCAAATTTCAACATATAAAGATAAATTTTCAATCAAATGTTCGAATTTTCAAGCAAAAAAGGATAAACGTCAAACAAAAATAGGTGCATTTTCAACCAAATAGATTAATTTTCAAGCTAAAAAGAAAAATTTTTTAGCCCATAAAAGATTAATTTGCAATCCAAAAGAGATGAGTTCTTGACCAAAAATATAATAGTTGATATTTCAATCAAAAAATATTTCAATTTTAAATTAATAACGGTTATATTTAACCAAAAAAGACGAATCCAAAAAAATTTGAATTTTCAACTAATGAGATAAATCTTTAATCAAAAAAATGAATTTTCAATCAAATATTTAATTTTTCAAGCAAAACAGACGAAGTTTTCAGAAAATAGTTTAGTTTTCAGAAGACAGTTAAATTTTTAACCAACAAAGATGAATTTTTAATCAAGAAAAATGACTTTTCTGCCCTAAAAGATGAATTTTGAATCCAAAAAGACGAATTTTATATCCGAAAAAGACGAATTTTTTGCAAAATAGTTGAGTTTTTGACCGAAAACTATGACTTTTTACCAAAATAGTGAAATTTTTAACAAAATAAGTGAATTTTCAACGAAATAGTTAAATTTTTAAACAATGAGTTGAACTTTCAACCTGCGGAGATGAATTTTCAACTAAATGGTCAACCTCTGAAGCACAAAATATTAAACTTCACCCAAAACAGTTGCATTTTCAACCAAATAGTTGAATCTTTAATAAAAAGGTTCATTTTCTACCAAAAAAGATGCATTTTCAATCCAAAAAGAGAAATTTTCTATCCAAAACGGTTGAGTTTTTCATAAAAAATATGAGTTATTAACAAAATAATTAAATTTTCAACAAAATAGTAGAATTTTCAACCAAGTAAGATGAATTTTAAACTAAAAAAGATTACTTTTCTACCATAGATGATTACTTTTCTATCCAAACAGGCTAATTTTCTACCAAAAGAGTTGAGTTTTCAACCAAAAAGGATAACTTTTTTAACAAAACAGTTGAATTTTAACAAAATAATAAAATTTTCAACAAAATAGTTGAATTTTCAACAAAAAGAAATAATTTTAACAGAAAAATAAGCGAAAAAATGGGGAAAGAGTGTGAAGTCTGGTATTGTGAAAGATTGGGATAATAACTCTTCTTATAATAAGGCATTTGTTTTTGATTTACAGGACGAGGGGCGAAAAACGGCAGCTAGTACCTACTTAATAGACTCAGGCATGCAAGATTATGGAAAGAGTGGTTTAGAAATGCAGGTGCATCATCAAGGCACCTTGAGTCGTCGTAATCATGTCCCTAGTGTAATGAATATGGATTCTCCGCCCCAAAGAACAACAGCCAGTGGGACACTCTCGGGTGCGTCATCCACAACTGCTACTCTCAACGGGAATCTGTCTAGGTGCCAAAACCTCTCAAGTTTATCGCGCTTGGTGTCTTCTCGTCCTGGCCAGACTTCATTTTAAGTTCCTTACCTCTTCTTCTACAAAGAGAACAGTATTCCTAAAGTCATACATTTAAAAAGGGAAGCCAATGTCAATTAAAAAGAAAAAAGACAGATTGTGGAAGGACTGTGAATGGTTTTAAGTATCTGCATTTTTTTATTTCATTTAAAGGATTTTTTAAATATCTTTGAATATTTATGAACGTATTTTAAAAAACACTTTTAAATATTTTAAAAGACATTAGACGCATGCTTGGTTATTCTCACCGACTTCAAAGACCAAAATGATCTCAAAACTAGGGAAACAGGGTTATTTTTCACGAAAATAAAAAGTCAAATGTTTTACAAAACCGTTGAATTTGAAACCCAAAAAGATGAATTTTCAATAACAAAATTAATTTTTAATCAAGAGAGATGAATTTTAACCAAATTAGTTGAATTTTTAAACAAATAGTTGAACTTTCATCCTACAAAGATGAATTTTCAACCAAATGCTCGAATTTAACAAAAAAATTAGACTTCAACCACCAACTAAATAGATTAATTTTTAACCATAAAAAGATTTTTATTTTAAATCAAAAACAGTTGAATTCTACAAAAAAGACAAATTTTCAATAAAATACATGAATCACTAAGAAAATAGTTAAATTTGCAACCAAAGAGATGAATCCTCAACAACAAATGAATTTTTAACAAAGTAGTTAAATTTTACACCGAAAAAGATGAATTCTCAACAAAAAATATGATAGTTGATATTTCAACGAAAAAAATATTTTTATTTTAAATCAAAAACAGTTGAATTCAGCCAAAACGACCATTTTTCAACAAAATAGTTGAATTCACAACCAAAACAGATTACTTTGTATTCAAACAGTTGAATTTTAAACCAAATAAATAAACTTTTAACAAAGTAGTTCAACTTTCAACCAAGTAGTTGAATTTTACTCCAAAAAAAATTAATTCTCAACGAAAAATATAATAGTTGATGTTTCAACCAAAAAATATTTTTATTTTTAATCAAAAACAGTTCAATTCAGCCAAAAGCGACAAATTTTTAACAAAATACTTGAATCCTCAACCAAAACAAATGAATTTGTAGTCAACAAATTGCATTTTAACCCAAAGAGATGAATCTTTGACGAAAAAAAATAATTTTTAATAAAGTAGTTCAACTTTCAACCAAATAGTTGAATTTTCCACGAAAAAGATGAGTTCTCAACGAAAAATATAATAGTTCATATTTGAATAAAAAAAGATTTTAAGTTTAAATCAAGAACAGTGGAGTTAAAAAAAAAGTATAATTTTCAACACAACAATTGAATTGTCAATAAAAACTGATTAATTTTCAATCAAACAGTTACATTTTTAACACTAATAGATCAAAATTCTACCAAGAAGAATACTTTTATACCAAAAAAGACTAATTTTCAACAAAATACAATCATTTCCAGCCAAAACGTTAAATTTTTAACTAAAAAAGATTAATTTTTAACCAAAAAAATGCGAATTTTGAAGAAAATATTTCAATTTTTAATCAAAGAGTTGAATTTTCAACTAAAATGATGAATATTAAATCAAAAAATTAAATTTATAATAAAGTATGTAAATCAGCTTTCAACCAAGTAGTTGAATTTTCAACCAAGTAGTTGAATTTTCAACCAAAAAATGTGAATCCTCAACGAAAAATTTAATAGATGATATTTCAACCAACAAATATTTTAATTTAAAAAAAAAACAGTTGAATTCAAACAAAAAAGACGAATTTTAAACAACAAAAATAGTTGACTTTTCAGTTAAAAAAATTAATTTTTTAATCATAAGAAAACGAATTTTTAAGAAATGAGTTAAATTTGGTTACAAAAGAGATGCATCTTCAACAAAAAAATCCAATTTTGACAAAATGGTTTAATTTTCAATCAACTAGTTGAATTTTCAACCAAATTAGATGAATTCTCAAGAAAAATGTAATAGCGGATATTTCAACCAAAACAAATTTTGATTTTAAATAAAAAGCATTAGAATTCGAACTAAAACGTTGAATTTTCGACAAAAAAGCTCATTTTTTACCTAGAAAGATAAATTTTCAATCCAAAAGAACGGATTTTCTTTTCAAAAAAGACAAATGTTCAAAAAAATAGATAAATTTTCAATCAAATAGTCGCATTTTCAAACATAAAAGATTAAACTGTAACCAAAACCCAAATAGTTACATTTTTAATCCGGAAAGACCAATTCATCCAAGAAACATAACTTTTCTACAAAAAAAAAAATGAATTTTCAATCCAAAGGGAGGCATTTTTTATCCAAAACAGTTGAATTTTCGGCCGGAAAAGATGAATTTTCAACAAAATAATTAAATTTTCAACTAAATAGTAGAATTTTTAACCAGAAGAGATCACGTTTAAGCGAAAAAACGAGAAAAGGGGAAGTTTCTTGAAAACCAGGAAAAAAGAAGAATTTTTTAAAAAAGGGTAAAAGAGGGAAATAGGGGAAAGAGTGTAGAGTCTGTTATTATATATTAATACAAAATAAATCAGATCATGCATGGTCATTAGCATGCAAAACACGATTCATTCGTTCATATATTCACTCATTTATTCATTCACAGTCTGGCCAGTTCTGTCTGTCCCCTTTCCTGATTTGGTGTTTCATCGACACAATATTCATTCATTCAATCGAATTCCTTTTTACAATTAACGCACCACCTTTCATAAAAGTCGAGGCAATTTTTTCATTTTGATATTTTGATTCTTAATTTTATCTTTTTTCAAGATTTTTTAAGCCACAGCATGTAGACTAAGAGGGAAGAAATAAAATTTGGAAGAAGAGATGGCAAAGAGGAGGCACGTGAGCTGATATACGCTTGTGGGGTTTTTGATTCTGCATGTCTGTTTTGTTAGAAATGGCGTCTCTGTCTATCATCTAGCATTACAACAAGCATTAGTTTCGCACCTGCAGTTCATTTTTACATTTTATTGAATAAGAAACTTTTTGAGAGGGTGTCTAAGAAAAAATTCCAGAGGTTCAAATGTTTTTTAAGATCTTTTTGAAATTTTATCGCTGATATTCGAACTAGAAAGGAAGATTTCGAATTAAATTCCACGAGAGAAAAAAGAACTTATACTTTTCAATTCGAATCGAAAAAATCGGAAGACCTGCAAATCGAAATGCTTTAAAATTACATTAATTCTTGACCTAGAATTTCCGCTTGTGGACATCCTCTTTAAAAATATTTTTTGCATATAAATCTTTATTATTAAAGATGTAGCAATAAGTATTTCAAAAATACTATTCAGTCTGAAAGCACCGTGTTCACTGTGTCTAAAAAAATAGTAAATTTAATTTTTGCGAAGACCATAATAAAACTATTTCAGAAAGATAGTAATTATAAGGTTTCTCCCTATGGCAGGGGCTGCCAAGAAAATTATTTTCGATGTAATCTGGAAAAATTTCCACTCTCAAACAACACATTTTGTAATTTTTTTGTGTTAGTTCCTCAGTGAATTTTTTTTAAGAATCTTGGCGAAGATGCTTGTCTCTGGCACTTTTCCACGCGGGACATGCCACAAAAATCCGAAGTTTTAGTCTTCCAAAGAATGTTCTTTTCAGATTGCAAGTGATCAGGATTCTTTCAGACGGAACAGTTTTTCGAAGTTACACAAGACTCTTACAAACAAAAAGTCTTTTCTCTAAAATAAGCTCTAGGAAAATATATCAAGTTGTAGTTAGTAGTCAATAATTTACAATTCCGAAAATTTATTTACTAAAATCTCTCATCAAAAAATTCATTAATCCAATGACAGATTTCGGCAAATTAAATTTCAAGCTTTATCGATTATTCAAAGGCATCTAGCTGTGATTTACAAATTGATATGTCTTTCTAATTTTCATTTCGACTTATACAGACGAAATCGTTGTTGTAACTTTAAAAGATTCTATCTCAAAACTATTTTGAAACAAATAATTAATGTTTTTTTTACAATTCAGAAAAAGAATTTAATGAACAACGAAGTAAATAAATAACAAACGAAATAGCTTCTACCAAATAACATCCAGTTTCTCTTTTGTGCGTGTTTCGAGGACGCCTTCTGGTTATTTTGAGCCATTTCAGAAAAAATCGTAGTAAGCTTTTTTGAGAAAAACTATTATAAATTTATTTTTTGTCAAAAATGACGCATGATTAAAAAGAATTTTTCCCCTTCCAGAAATGTATAAAATTATACCCGTAACATATTTTTATTCGATGTATTTTAGAAATTTTTTTCCAAAAAATCGACTAAAATAGCATTAACTTTTAGAAACATTTGTTTTTAATTCAGTAATAATGTTAAGAACATGTTCCATCAGATTCTTAGGGTACCTGAGCTATATAAAGCGGAGAAAAATTGATTTTTATTAGCAAAATTGAAGAAACATAATTTTTTTTAATGATATCAAGTCTAATAGGAGGTGCTAAGTTAAATATTCTTATATTTCTTTCTAAGATGTGCTTTGGTTACTTCATATAGATCAGAAATAATTTAAATGTCCCGGCTTTGCTAAAATGATTTTTATTATCGTGAGTTTCTATTTTTGATTGTACATAAATTGAAATAAGGAAGCATTCCAAGCATTTTTATAATATTGAAATGAAATTTCTTTCCTCATAATAATCCCGAAATGAAGTAAATAATTAACATTTATCCAAGTTCTTTATCTTATTTTAAAACGAAGACTCCGTAGTATTTGGATAAATTGTTAAGATATTCTTAGAATCTTTTTTATAGATTCTACCCTAGGGTCGAACTTGGTACATAAAAGTCCGAAAATTTCAAGTAATGATTGCTCTCACTAAATGATTTAGAAAAATTCAAAACCATAATATTTTTATAAATATTACTAAAGTTTATTAAAATATGATAAATATTTATTTTGAAAACATATTTGTAAGTATTTACGCATTTTTAGAAATGTTGCGACCTTTTTGCACCAAGCTTGACCCTAGCGCAGAATTTAGGGAAAAAATTCTAAAAGTATCTTAACAATTTAGAAAAATACTATGGAGAATTTACCTTTGAAATTAACTTAATAACTTAAAAAAATGTTAATTGTTTCCAGTGTTATTACAATTTTTCTAAAACAACGAAATTTAAAGTTTTTTGCAATATCTTTTTATAAAATTGACATTTTGCCCTCAACTTGGGCTTATTAGGCGCAGAATTTTATTAACTTTCGCGATATTACGAGAAAAAATTTGCATGGTAATATTATAAAAATTAAGGAACTTTAGCTACAGTCTTCTTATTCAATAATGTATTTAAGACGTTGATATTTTAATTAGTTAATATTTCTAAGGATTAAACCTTTATTTTCATCGAGGGTCAATTTAATCTCCCACTGAGTATTAAACAAAATACTTATTTTCTTGTTTAGAATTCTTCCTGATTTTAATTTCTTTAGAATTAAAAATAGGAATTCACGATAATAAAAATCATTTAAGCACAGCTAGAACATTTTAACACAGCTAGAAAATTTAAATGATTTCTTATCTATATAAATGAACTAATCAAAAGGCATCTTAGATAGAAATACAAGAAGGTAATTTAACTTACCAGTCCCTTTTGGACATGCTATTAATCCAAAAAAATTATGTTTCTTCAATTTTTCTTGACACAGAAATAAAAAAAAATGTTTTTAACAATAAAATATTGTAGTTCGTTAGAATAAATGGTATTTTAGTCGATTTTAAACGATTTTTTCTCAAAAACTTTTAGTAGGATTTTTTTCTTTAGCTAAAATTAACCGGAGGCATCCCCGAAAAAAATACAAAAGAGAAACTGAATGTGTAATAGGGTGGGATACATTTTTTCCGAATTTGCATGCATATCGTCCCCAAATTTATTTGAATCTACAAAAGAATAAATGATTTTTTAGAAAGATATGATATTTAGAGGTTCCGCAAGCCCCATGAAGTTTAACACGAATTTCCCATAAAAAAAAAACGCTTTTGTCAATTTTATTCAGAATCGTCAATATTAGGTGAATTGAGTTGAAACTCAACGTTTCTCTTCACAACTAGCTATAAAATACGAATCAAAAATTACTTTTTAAATATCAACCCCGTAAGCCGGTTTTATAGGGTATCAAAAAAAGCCCATAGGTGAAAAATTGGGTTTTGCGAGTTTTCAGAGCTAAATATGATTTTTTTTAGGTTTTTTAAATATAAATTGTTTCTAATACTAATTCTAATAATTTATGGCTTTCTAATAATAATTAGATATTCAAATAAATTATTTAAGCAATTTATTATTGTTTATAGCAATTTTCTCTTAGAATGGAGGCAATAATCAATTAAATTTATCAGAAATAATTGTTTAAACTACTTATCATTATTTATAATAATATTCTTTTAGAATAATGCTAGAAAGTTTCAGTTTTTTCTAAAATTTTCCATTTTTGTCCACTTTTCGACTAGAGTGAGGTAATAATTAATTTTTATTTTTAGTAATAATCTCTTTGAATAATGCTAGAAAGTTGCAGTTTTTTCAGAAGTTTTTCATTTTTTGGCAGCTCTTCACTTAGAGCGAGATAAAAATAAATGCCATTTAACAAAAACAATTGTTTAAACAATTTATAATTTTTTTAACTATCTTCTCTTAGAGTCATGCTAGAAATTTGCGAGGTTTTCTGAAACTTTCAGCTTTTCTTTGACTTTTTAGTAAGAAAAAAATAATAAATATTAATAAATTGATTAGCAGTTTGAACTCGAAAGTTCATTGCCTCACTACCCGATTCGGGTAGTGTTTCTAGGTGGATATTTACTACCAATGTGGGCCCACCACACCCACGACGGGCCAACAGCAACGCAGTATTCCTGGATGGTCACCCATCCAAGTACTAACCGCGCCCAACAATGCTTAACTTCAGTGATCTTACGAGAACTGGTGTTTTTTTTTTTTTTTTTTCAATAAATATTAATATAATTATTAATTTAAAGAAGGAGGCTCTTAGTAAATACTTCAAGAAAGATTGACATTCGATATGATCCATATAGAAAATTTGAAGAATATTTTAAATATCTGCTTTATTTCAGAAGAATATATTCACAAAAAAGAAAGATATTGCTTAAAAATGATTCTCTCTAATGTTTATTTATTATTTGTTCATAACTAAAAAGCCAAAGCAAAATAAAAAATTTCATACAAAATCGCAACTTTCTAGCAATTACCTAGGAGATGATAGTTATAAAAAATAATAATTTGTTTAAACAATTATGCTCCTTAAATCTCAATAATTATTACCAAACTCGAAGTGAAGAGGGGACAGAAAGTTGAATATTTTAGACAAAACCGCAACTTTCTAACATTATTCAACGATAATATTTTTAAAAATAATAATAAATTGTTTAAACAATTACGCTTATTAATTTTAATTAATTATTACCTCATTCTAATTGAAAAGTGGAAAATTTTAGAAAAAACTACGACTTTCTAGCATTATTCTAATAGAACATTATTATAAATAATAATAAAGAGTTCAAAACATTTTTCCTGTTAAATTTGACGGATTATTCCCTCGCTCTAATTGAAAAGTTGAAAATAAGTTGACAAATTCGGAAAAAACGCGACTTCCTAACTCTATTCTAAGAGAAAATTGCTAAAAAAAATAATAAATTGTTTAAACAATTTATATAAACATCTCATTATTAGTCAAAAGTAGTATTTCATGTATTAAAAACAATTTGTATTTAAAAAACCGCAAAAAATCATAACTAGCGCCAAAAACTCGTAAAACCCAATTTTTCACTTTTGGGTTTTTTTTGGGACCCTATAAAACCGACTTTTGAGGGTGATATTTAAAAAGTAATATTTGATTCATATTATATAGCTAATTTTTAAGAGAAATGTTAAGTTTCAAAGTCGATTCACCTAATATTGACGATTCTGAATAACATTTACAAAAACGTATTTTTAGGGTTTCGTAGCCCCGGGCTGACCCTTATCGTTTCGGTCGGGTGTCCGTCCGTCGTACGAAAGGGCATAAGCGCCAACATTTGGCACAGCAAAAGGGTATAAGCGTCAAATTTTTGTTCAAAAAATTTTTTTTCAACCATTTTTTTTCAACAAATTTTTTTTCCAAACATTTTTTTTTTCAACAAATTTTTTTTTGAACAATATTTTTTCAACACATTTTTTTTTAAACATTTTTTTTAAACAAATTTGTCTTACAAAATTAAAAAATATTTGGTTTTAAGATTCTGTTAAGACTTAAATTAATGTCTTAATAGGCTACGAAACCCTTGCTTGTAGGCGCTCGGCGCCTAGTTTGACGAATTTTTTTTCTTGTGGGAAACACGTGGAACCTCTGAAGATAATTTTTTTCCAAAAAAATGCATTTTCTGTGGAAACGAACAAATTTGGAGGCGATATGCAAGAAAATTTGGACCACCCTAATGTGCAAGCACTTTTGGGTTGAACTTAGTCGAGGCTAGCCGTGAATATAAATTGACTCTTTCGAAATCTTTGTTCCGAGAAAGAATCTTTCAAAGTTTCACCACCATAGTTCCTTAAGGAACTTGATTCTAAATTCTTGTTGCAATATATCACTAATAATAATTGTTTCAATTTGCTGTTTGTTTTACAGCCACGAAGTCGAGTTACATCGGGAATCCGAGCCCAGCCCCACCTACAGATGTAAACTTCTACAGTGTGGAGATGGACAATGGCCTCTTTATGGGATATGAAGTAGACCCAAGCCCGGTTCCGATGATGGGAGATTCGGGCCCAGGGGCTTATTATCCTTCCCTCGGGTCTCTCGGGTCCGTCGGGCACATGGGGCCCCTGACGACGGTGATGTCAGGAACCGGGACCCTCAACCGAAACAGAACCCTTCCACGTCCAGTCCCCCCCCCAGACGTCACTGTTATGACTGCAGGGGCAAAGTCGCCACTACCGCCCTCGGTACCCCCCCCGCCAGCTACATTTGCACGTGCGGGCCACATCCCCGCCAATTCCCACGGGCACCCCTTGTCAACTTTCACATCGGCACCGACATATTCTGATATCGACGGTCATCTTGTCTGAAACTCGGGCACTTTACGGTCATCTAAATCTAAGAAGAAAGTATCTACCTATTCCCCTGATCTTGCGGCAAAAACTGTCAGCCCCGAAGAATGCACTCGTCTGTAGATTCTTTATATCTTAAGTCAGTGGTGATCCCTCCTTCGCTCTAAAATTTAAATTAAGCTTGACAACAAATTTCGTAGTCTCTAGGGTTCCAAACTCGAAAACTGATGACGTATTGTTGTCATTCTGTACATTTGGAGAATGTATATAGAAGATAAGAGTATCTTATCCTCGTTTTGTATAGGAAACTACCTTAGATTTAAGTGTAAATGTTGAGGCGATTAAGATTTTTAGTGTGACGATTCTAAGAATCGAAAAATATCGTTCATTCCGTTTTGATGATTTTTTTTTTGGGTCAGGAAAGTTTGAATGGTTCAGAGAGAATAATGGCTTGAAATTGGTGCAATCCTTTTTTAAGAGTTGAAAGTAAGTTTACAATTTCAGTTTTTAATTCTTTTCTTCCTCCCCTTATTGTTAATTTTTGTATTTTTTCAATTTTTATAAAATGTTTTGTTAAAATATTATGTTAATGTTAAAATGTTTATGCAACATTGTGTTATAAATATTGTTATGAAAGTGTTCGAACTTCAAAGCAGTCAACTTTTTAAAATATTTTATTTACTTTATTCTTAAACGTCAGGTATGAAAAGTTATGGAAGGTTTTTAAATTTTGGATTATCGAATTCAGAAAGTGATTTACACTAATTTAAATATTTAATAAAAATAATAAAAATTGCAAAGCTTTCGAATATAAAATCCTTCATTCGGAAAAATATTCTAGATTGGAAAGCAAAATTTTAAATATTTAATTTAAAAAGCCTTTAAGGCCAGTTCCATTTCAAATCAGGCAAAATGAATTGGTATTTGGATATAATACTCTATGGTCAAAATAAAGAAATCCTTATTTTACAGCTTAATGAAAAACAATTTTTTTTATTTGTTACAATCATTCAAAAATTACCTGCGAATTCTCAAAAATTGAGAGAAAGTTTGTTCAAAATGCATTATTTTACGAACGAACGTATGTATTTAGGGGTTTCTCCTTTTATTCGATTTGAGAATTCTTGTTCTTTCAATTAGTCTAAAAAAATACAAAAATGTTGGAAAATGTAAAAATGGCGGCCATTTTTCTAAAATTATTGAAAGTGGATTTTCTCAAAAACACAGTTTCGTTCTTGGTAAACCACTGCTTCATATTGAAAAAAAATATTTGGAAAAAATCAAATTTTTGTATTTTCTTGGAAATAACTAAATGTACAAAAAAATGTGCAAATAAAAGTTGAAACATTTAAAAAAAGTTCTAGAAAAAATACATCTTACTGTTTTGTGAAAAAATCAAAAATTATATTAGAACAAAATTTCCCGGTCTCAAAAATGGTTTAGCCTGCATAAAACTGGTAGGATGCCTTTTTATACTAGGAAAAACTTTTTTTAAATATTACTAAAAATAAAAAGGTTGCGATTTCCTGAAAACCTTTTTTTCATGTTGTAAAAATTCGATAAAAAAAAATAAAAAAGATTTTCTGGAAAGCCCTACCTTACTGATTTTTCCTTATATTTTGTTTATAGTTACGGCTTATATAAAAATGTATCCTATCAGTTTTTTTTTAACTTTACCGTTTTTGAGTGCGGGAAAATTTTTTTTCTTCAAATATAATTTTTTTTTTTTCTCGTAGACGATGTAAAATATCACAAAAGAGCAAGAGATATTTTTTGTACAACTTTTCTAGGTGTGTAAACGTTTATCTGAACATTTTTTTGTACTTTATTCGTAATTTCCGAGAAAAATAGAAAAATTCGAATTTTCGAAAATAATTTTTTTCAATGTAAAGTAGCAGTATTGCCAGGTATTTAAATGAATAAATAAATATTTTTAAAAGTGAAGTTTTCGATGAACTTCACTTTCAATAATTTCAGAAAAGTAACCAACTTTCTCTCAATTTTTGAGAATTCGCAGGAAAGTTTCGAATGATTGTAACAAATCCAACAATATTTTTAAGAAACTGTGAAATACGTGTTCCTTTATTTTTCCATAGAATTATATATCCAAATACCAAATCATTCTGAAACCCTAAGCTGGACCTCTCTCCCTTACTTGAAATGTAGTTGGTCTTAAATTAAAATAATTTTAAAAAATAGTTTTATTTAACCTGGCCGGAAATTTAGGGCAACTACAATAATTGTGTCGACCTCAAATTTCAAAACCATGCAATTGAGAAAAAATCCGAATCAGAAAGGCTTTAAACTTAAAAATCCAAAAATTATATACCGTGGAAATTTACGTAAGAGAATTCAAATTGCAACGCTACGAAACTGGAAAACTTTAAATTTAAAACTCGTTCAAGTTGGTGAAGATTCCAATTTTAAATCTTTCGAAATGCAAAGCTTTCAAATTCAAACTTCACCAATTAAAACTATTCAAATTTAAAATCGACCAAATTTTAAAGCATTTCAATTTAGGACTTGTAAAATTAAAAAGTCTTCTAATTCAAAAACGTCTAAATTGTCGAGTCTTTAAATTTTAAATTGCTCAAAATGAAAAACCTTTAAATTTAAAATATCACTAGCTTAGAAGTATTTAAAGCCTTGAAATTAAAATTTGGAGTCCACATAATGAATTTAAATGAAAATTCCAAGTTTGTAACTTAAAAGATATACAATTTAAAAACCTTAGCATAAGTTCCTCACAATAAAGTTTTCAACTCGAAAAAGTGAAATGACACCAATTTTGAGTCCTGAAAAAAATGATTTAATTCTTCAAAAGTCAATATTACTATAAAGTAATACAGAAATCTCAAAACTGATCTAAATCTAATCTCTTTGCCTTCCACGCATATAATGTGTATCAATTTAACTTTCACAATAATTTCCAGCGACAGAGCAAAGCTCTGAATTCTACTGTATAATCCAGCACTGACTTCCACGAAAATCAAATTATGTATTCTCTTTCGATTTTGATCGAAAAGACACGAAAGTGATTGTCGCTATGACATCTTTGAAAAAGACAATAGCGCGTAAGTTTAGTTGTGATGATTTAGTTGATAGGCTCGCTACTGGCAAAGCCATGTGCTTCTGAAATTTGAAAATTCTAATGAAAAAAAGACGAAATTTGCTCCACCAAATGTTTATACATATTTTTACATTATTTTTTGTTAATCTTTATCCTTGTATATACGACTTTGATTATATTTCGGTAAAATTCTCACACTCGAAAACTACATAATTCAAATGGATCATATGAGGGTCTCACTTTTCTGTAGGCTATAATAATGAGAATGTGCTGTAAAACGTCTAGGATAGTGTACATTTGAGAAATGTTCGCGTTATTGAACGAGACATGTTTCCGTTTGTCGAAAGCCTAAGTAGTCGACATATATTTTTGAAACGAAGGATAAAGATAATCTCTATGTTTGGCCTACTCTAAAAACTTTCGAGCAAGTAACACACTCATAATTTTTACTCAAACAAATTTTCATTTACCAATCACTGTTTGCTGAGCGACTTTCAATTTCGAGCAAATATTTCTAAGAGCTCGAACTTTTTTAAACGTCTTGATGTTCTTACGAATTTACAAATCGTATACAATTTTCAAATTCTAAATTAGTTTCGCAGTCAACCAAAGTTGCAAGAAATTATTATAAGATTTTAGAAACATTTATAGTTTCAAGTGGTCTACGTTTTCGAAGTAATGAACACCATAAATTAACGAATTCGATTGTATAAAAAAAATTGTAGACGAGGTGTGTTACGTGCTTAGATGTGATTAAAAAAATTTGATAAGCCGTGTTTATGTAGCGTGCGCCATTGTTGTTTGATTGTCGCGATGATTTGTTAAAATAGAACTTTACAAGCTTAAATGTATTGTTAACCGCTGTTATGTGTGGAGCCGCGGAGACCGGCTTAGACTGAAATTAAACGTATGCTCAATTAGAGGACATGTTCGCGCATAATTAAGAATTCTATTTACATATACATGTTTTATATTTGTAATTAAAACAAAAATCATCTAAACTTAAATATTACCTGACAAATTATTAGATATTTATGTAATCTCCAAAGTATTTGCTCATCAAAGTGCTAAACATGAAAAAAAGGGCCGATATTCGTCCACAAGGGTACCTTGGAGATGGACATACCATCTAACCGCACGATATTTCATATTTTACATAATAACTCATAATTCCGTTGATTATTCTAAGATATAGTCAATCCTAATTACACAATCATTAAGATATGAGGTTGAATTAATCGTCGTATTTTGTAAATATTGTAAATATCTTCTAGATAGATATGAAATTAAATACATTACGAATTATATCAGCTGCGAGGGAGTAAAAAAATCGAGAGCTTTACTCGTTGTTTGTAATTTTATTTACTTTTTAATACTCACTGAGAGTGATGATTACTTGTTAATTTCTAAACTGAAGATTTAATCTCTGAGCAATGTGACTGCCAAAACACGAATTTGTATGTGAATTACAAAAAAAAGAAAGATTGGAAGGTATTCGTGTGCCAAAGACTCAATAACTAGCAATCATCACAATAAATTCTCTTTTCTAAAAAAAAGCTCCTCGATCGATGTAATATAATTAAAGATCAATCGCACATTAAGTATTGTACATATACATAGTATTTTTACATTCTAATTCTAAATTCCAATTCCAAATCTAAATGGTCGGTACTCTGTGTGCTTCGCCTGTCGTCTTTGCACTACCGAACGAGATTAAAATTACAAAAATTTAAACTCAAGAAAAATAACGAGCACGTATTGTACCATTTCCACGCGTTATCATTTGCAAACCTCTTTTAATAAGGTACTTAACTGTATTTAATTATTGCAGCGAATCAGATTCTTTGCTGCGAAGCGAATGTATATTTTTGTATCTTCAAGTTTCTAGTGATCTCATATGTTAGACATTTCCTAAGCAGTCGTGGTGATTTTATTTTGAAACGTATTCTGCAACCGGAATTGGTTCTCTTTAAAAAAAATAGTTGTCTCCTGAATCTGGTAAAATATTGATTTGAAAGAAAAAAAAACGAATTTTGTATTGAAACTAGAATTTAATCGTTGTTTATCAATAATTTGTTAATTGGACAGAGAAATTCCAGAGTACGTATGCATGGAGACAGAGTGAAGCTCAACACGCTAGTCCTTAATTTAAAACCAAAGTAAAAAATTGAAAATTACCTAGCTTGTAAGAATGTTTGTGTCTATACAGAAATAACTACATTACCGATTCAATCACTGTAAGTACATAAGCGACTAAACATTAAGCTGATAAGTAATAGTAAAATCACTCATTAATATGTACCAATTTTTCTTTACTCGCCCCTTTTTCATTGTACAACTTTATCGATATTTTTATCTAGACATCTTTTTTGTTAGCAATACGAATTATTGTTTTTCTATATTGCGAACAATTAAAATTGATTGTAAACTTAACCAGTGTCTTATTTTTCCCATTTTCATTAGATCTAGTTTAATCAAAGGCTCGTAATTTGTATTAATTTTATTGAAATGAGATCAATATACTTTCTCTAGACACGTAAGTGAAAATGGCGTTTTTAAAATAATGATCAAAGCAATGCAAATGACAAGATTTCTTTCTCTCTTTTCTAAAAATACAAAAAAGCTTTCTTCTACATTCGATCTGTATTCGAAGTACGCGTGACTACAATTTATACATTTCACTCTTTTGTAAAGAAATCTCAAAACTTTGTTTATTATTCCGAAAGTGTAGAAGATGCGATCGCTCCGATTAGAATTAAATTTGAAAGGCACAAGGCCGTGAAACTACAAATAAGATCTATGAAAATGTAATCACTGATGCATTTTATCAATGAAAGACCTTCGCTTTAGAATTAATTGCTACTTTTGTTTTATTTGGAAATTTTAGACAGACCCGAATATTGAGTGTATTATTAATAAAAGATTAATTTCTTTTTCAAAACATTAAATGTAATTCAATTTTGATTTAATTTCGAGTTTCCTAAGGTTCAAGTTTGACACATATGCCAACAATCAATTAAGAAAATCCGTCTTGACACTTTAATTGCATTTAATTACAGTATTCTTTCATTCACGTCTACTTTTATTCCTCCTAATATTATACATTATGCACTCTAAACATTTCGCTCGTATTTTAATCCAGAAATGAAAGTCCCTTCTTGAATAAATTATTGCAATTAAGTAGCAAATTGAATTTTTTATTAACACACCTCATTAAATTTTCCAGTCTTCATAAATAGTTCAGAAAAAAAATCAAAACAATCTCTTTAGATATTTTTACTGAAATTAAAGTAAAATAAAGTTTAGCTTCGTCAATTTTAGAATTGTTCCCTTTTTTTAATTAAAAAAAAAATAAAAGTTAACGAATATTAAACTACCAATCTAATTTTAAGTTCCAAATAGCCAATAGTTTCTATTTCCATCGGAGTGAAGAAAGTGGCATTGAAACTGAAATTGATATTGACCTTATTATTGACAGTATTGAGCATCCTGATGAACAATGAAAGTGAATATTGTAGATAGAAATGATTTGCATTAAAAATAAAAAAGGGTAAAATTCCATTCTTGAATTTCAGTTGGCAGGAGGCACTCGAGTGACCCATAGCTTTCCCCGTAAGTGATGAACTAAATCAGGTTGACTCTTTCTCTCTCCTCAGAATGGTCAAGTTTCAGCCAATGTCCTACCGGAGTTCTTCATGCAGAATCGCTTTTCCCACTTTGCGATTTAGGAGGGGTTACTGGGGGTATAAAACTAGTAAGCCACTTATTTTTGGTGTCAGTTCTTGTTAAAGTTCTAATTTAGGAAGTATCTAAATTTATCAGTGCTCCTTATTTTCAAGATCAACTTTTTCGGAATTATGTTGCGAGTGAGTACAAAATAATATTTTTATTTAAAAAAATAAATAAATCCAGAAATATCGAGAAAAAAATTGTTTTTTTTATTTTCTATTTGGTTTTAAGGATGTTCACTAGGTATTTCAAGCCCAAAAATGAGCATTGTTCAAATGATTGATAAAATTGAGAAACATATTCTCATACTTAATCGCAATTAATTTTGGAAGAATTAAAGGCGAACTTTAGAAAAAAAACTTCAAGTTAGAATTGTTCATTTAAAAATCGTCTCATTTTATTCCTTGAAAGATTCCCTGCAAATCTCTTTCGTACATTTTTATTTAAAAATTTTATTTAAGAAAAATATTGTTTAGAAAAATAACAATTTTATAATTCGTAAATAAATTTTCTTAAATAAAAAATTGCCCAAGAGATTTAGAGAAATGAAAGACAAAGAACTCTGAATAACTATTTTTAAATAAATAATTTTAATCTGAAATATTTGTTTCTAAATTTCGCCTCCAGTTCTTTTCCAAAATTAGTTACGATTAAGTATGAAAATATTTTCCACATTTTTATAAATCAGTTTAACAATGCTCATTTTTGAACTTGAGATAACTAGTGATCATCTTTAAACAGTGAATAGTGTTTCCTTACGTTTCTAAATAAATTTATAAATATTCTAAATGAATATGATCTTGAAGACTTTACTCAATTAAGTTTAATTGCTGATTTTCTGAAAATTAAACATAAAAATATTGTCTTTGTGTACAAAATTTTGGAATAAAAATTCATCCCTTTTTTCTTTGCGAATTTCAGATTATCCTAGTCACTACTTTCATCGTCGTGAATGCAGATTCGACTATTAACAGTATGTAACTTTTTATAATTACAAAAGTTATTTTCATTGCTCAATAAATCTCATCTCTCTCGTTAATTATTTAATCTTCGAAATAAAGATATAGTTATTCACAGAAAGTATTTTTAATAGGGCAGAGTGAAAGTGCTAAAATGAATCAAATTGTTTGAGCTGACGGAAAACAATTTGTGGATTAACATCCGAAAATTCTTCTATTAGTTGAAAAATTATAGCTAATTTTTTATACGTACAGTTTTTGCTAGTTAACAATAATAACAAATTAGAAATGAAAAATAAAAATATTTTGCATATTATATAATTTTTTCACGCCTACCCTGAAAGGGAAATGGTTTAATGGTATATATATATATATATATAATTTTTTGAAAATGTGCAAAAAACATGTTTTTTTTTATTGAGTTAAATACACAATTTTTGGGTCCAACCTGAAATGTCTTCATATTAAACCAAAGAAACTGGTCATTATTTTTCTTTCGTGGAAAAAATTTTTTATGGTGTTTTTTTTGTTTGTTCCAAAATCACGGGAATAAAATCCAAAATCTGAAAATTCCTAAACCACGAAAATTTTTTTTTTCGAAAAAGTAAAATGATAACACGTTTCTTTGGTTCATGCTGGAGAAAATTCGGGTTCGACATATTCAACTTTTTCCAAAATTTGTGCATATGATAGTCTTAAAAGAAAACATGTTTTTGCTTATTTAAAAAAAATCTAGAATTTTTTTAAATAAAAAAAGAGTAGAAGATATTGACCGATTTCAAAAATTGTTTTTCTTTTTTTTCGGATGCCAAATTATGTTGCTCTAATTAAAAAGGAGATTTCTAGTTTCTGAAAGAAATTGGTAGCCTCTTACATATTTAAAATTAATTAATTACTGAAGAATGTTGTAGGTGCACACTCAAATTCAAAATTACTTATTCTTTAACTTTTTTATAAAAAAGAAAAAAATGGCCAAGCGAAAATAATAAAAAATAGTCTTGGACATAATTATTTATTTAAATGTAGGAATTGCATATTTATGTTTTTTCTTCCGTTTTAGACAAAAGTCATAATTTTCATTTAATTTTAATTTACAAAAGCTCGTTCTATTTCATGAAAGGTTCTTTACAATTATATTCGTCAGGATTATCTTGAAATTATTTATTTAAAAAATAATGCCTACAATTATTTTTAGTTAGACATTTTTTGAACTAAACAATATGTCAAATAATATTTAATAAAAACGTGACAAATAGAATTGTAATGAACCTTTCAAGGAATAGAATGAGCTTTTGGAAAATTAAAATTGAATGAAAATTACGATGTTTGCCTAAAGCGAAAGAAAAAACACAAATTTGCAAATAACTACCTTAAAATAAATAAGGATGACTTCAGCTATTTTTTTTTATTATTCACGCTTAGGTTTCTCTTTTACAGTTTATTGCGATAGTCAATGGGCCTTTTTTCAATTTTATAAATGCTAATTAAATAATTGAAATATATTTGAATAGTCTGAGAATAAAAAATGAATAGAACTAGTTTTCAAGTTCCAAGTGCATTTGGAGAGGAGTGAGAGTGAGGCAGAAAACTGGAGAAGTGTTCCACTTTCTTGCAAATGCATGCAATTACGAATGGCATACATGCTTACTTGTGCGGATTATTAAACACCGGCACCTATGCATTTTAAAATTATAAAATTAAATGCTCTGACACTGCCAAGATTTCGGATTACTTTCTCTAATTTAACTGTCTTCGGGGAAGTTGGAAAATTCCTTCACATGGAGAAAGGAACTCTTCAACAAACTCGTTCAGAGTCTTCAATTACCATTTACAATTATACTGTTAGAATTAAACTATTATTCCTAACTAGCAGTAAATGCACGCGCGCGAAGAGCGCGTTCAAGTCTCGATTTTTATTTCATAGCATTAATTTTATTAGTTTATTGCACACATTTTTAAATATATTCAAAATATAAATCAGGTCTCTGGAAAAATAAAGTTTTCTATGATTTGAAGGATCAAAAAAATATTATCAACCAATTCCCATGGGAGAATAGACATTATTTATTACGAAAAATGTTTCAAAGTTACAAACAATAATTATTTTAACAATAGTTTTTGTCATAGAATTTTTTCTTACTGTCGCTTCTTACCAATTTGAAAAAAATCAACAAATTAAAATCATGACTTTTTTCAGGAAAAACATTCCCTACAAATCGACTTTTAATTTAGGCAATAAGTGAATAATCTTCAAAAACAGTTAATTTTTTTAAAATTTTTTGTTTGGAAAAAAATGTTTTAACGATTTCAGCCATAGAAGAATTTACCTTCAAAATTGGAAACAGTGGACTTGTAGAGAATTTTTTCGCCGAAAAAATAAACCATCATTTAATACAATTTAACCATTTTTCAAAAAATCAAAAGAAGCGATAGAAAGATAAAATTCAATTGCAAAAAAATGGTTGAAATAAATATTTTTTGTAAATTTAAAAAAAATTTTCTTAGAAAATAATGTTTTTTATTTGAAATGATCTCAACAGTAATTATATTTTGATTCTTAAAATCATGAATCAACTACCTTAAGTAAAATTTTAGAAAAAGGACAATATTTCGAATTGAATGAAAAAGAATTGAACGTGCATAATTTTAAAATTGTATAGGTAGCAATTAAAAGCATTTGAAATAAAAAAATTTCGGACTAAAACTTTGGAAACTGAACAATTTTTGAAATAGTATCATTTTTTAATTCAAAATATTCAAAATTGAACAATTTTACTTTGAATTGATGAATATCGAAATTGAATTATTTCAGATTAAAATTTCTAATATAGGACAATTTCAAAACGTTGAAAATTTAATATTTTTATATTAGAATTTTGAAAAGTGCATCATTTGAAACTAAAAGGAATTAATTACATTATTTCTAATTGAAAGCGTTAAAAATTGAATAATTTAATATTGAGAACTTTAAAATTTAAATAATTTACAATTGCAAGCGATTAACAATTGTAAATTTGAAATTAAAAAGTAAATTGAATATTTCAAAGTGAAAGCTTCTGAGATTTTTGAATTTTAAATTGTTACTACACAACAAATTATAATTTAACATGAAAATTGATTAGACAAATTTTTCGAAGGTCAGAAAATAAATTCATCGTCATTTTCACTGTTCAAAATAAAAATTTTTTAATTATAAACCTTTAAAATTGAATTATTCAGAAAAAATGTTTCAAATTAAAAGTAATTTTAAATGGAAAACATTAAAAATGAAAACATTTCTACTACGGAACATTGAAAATTACACGAATCCGAACTTCATTTAAAACTGGAATAATGTTTAGTCACGAAGAATACTTGTGATATTAAACATTTTTTATACTCAAACCCTTTAAAATTTCAATTATTTTTAGTAAATTAAAATCGTTTAAAATTAACAATTTTAAAATTAGTCATTATAAGTTTCAAAATTCAAGCATTTCAATTGTAATTGCAAAATAAAAAATTTAAGAAATGGAAAAATTGAAAATTTAGCGCTCATCATAATAATTCAGAACTGTTCAAAACTGGAACATAATCTTTAACTTTTTAATTTCAAATTGTTTATTTTGGAATACTTTATTCATAATAATAATTATTATTCATTCTCGAAGTGTCCCAATCAAATATTTTTCGATTTTAAATGGTTCATTTTTTAAAATGTTTTACTAAAAATTCGACTATTTAAGATTTCACATTGAAAATTAAAAATTAATAAAAATAATACAAAACAATATTGCTATGTATAATTTCAATGTTTGAAATTGCACAATTCAAACCGTTCAATTCGAAATTGTTTTTTTTTTTAAGTAGAGTTTGAAATGTTCCATATTTTTGGTACATTTTCAAATAAAAAATATAATTAATTTTTCAATTCCTAGTTCTAAAATCTTCTTATATTAAGGCTTGAATTTGAGAAATTATTGTCTTAATTTTCATTGTTTTGAATTTATTCTGGAGGCATTTAATTAAAAAATGTTGTATTACAAATCCTTTAAACTGACCATCGAGTCTTTAAATATGAAATTTTGCAATTTTGAAAAATTTTATAGTAAAATTGTTGTAACATTTTTAATATTTAAATTGTAAACTACAACATTATGAAATTTGAAAGTGGAAAACTCCAGAAGTTAAAAAATTTCAAACCAAATCTTTTCGAATTTAAGCTTTTGAAGCAAAAAAGCTTTAGTTTCAAGGCCTCCAAAATTAAACTGTTTTAGAATTGCGCATTCGAAAATATAATTTCAAATTGAAATTGTAGAAATTTCAAAATTGAAGAATTTGAAAATTATGAACCTTCAGCGAAGTTTGATCATTCTAAAAACGTTGAAAATTATATGATTTCTAATTGGAAATTATGTATTTAAATGAATAAATTCAAACTTGAAGTGTTAAAAATGAAGCAATTCCAGACTTTCTTTAAAAATGAATTATTCTTAAATTATGATTTTGAAACAAAATCATACTTTCTAAAATTTACTCATTTCATCTGTAGTGCAAAATTAATATCTAAAAATCAATGATAAATTAATCAAGAATTTGCATGCCAGGGGAACCGGAAACATAGGAGATTCAATGTGGACAGAATGAATGAATGGAATATTAGATTATATATAATGACACCTTTAATTTCCGAGATTACTTCAGCATTCTTTTAATTAAATAATTAAATAATTTTTTCAATAGAAATTATCAGAACTAAAAGATTGAAAAATATTTTCAATTGCACGATGCAAGAATATTGAAAGCCCATTAATGATGGTTTTTAATCAATTTTAAAAATTAATATCTATTATTCTTAGTACGATTTATCACCCGATTAATTTTATCTATAATTATACATTTAGCTCTGATAACTAGAATCGGTGATAAATTAATGAAAGTATCAAGTAAAAGCTGTGAGACTGGATGAGAGGCAGCTTTTGCGATTCCAAAAGGCAGAAGGAAAAGTAGTTTTCAAAAACAAGCAATTTCTATCTTGTCTGTTCAATACTTTCTGTTACTACTTGACTTCTCGCAAAGCTAGTTTTATGATTATTATTGAGAAAGTAGATAAAAAAATTGGAAGAATTCAATCAAATCTATTAAATTTAAACCTCCATAATCTAAGCTATACATTTTAATCCCTTTTTTTTATCTCGCAGGTTATTCGCCCTCTTCCAGTGGATTCAAATCGTACGATTTTGGAAATGGAAATCAAGACAAATATTCAAAAGGCTCATCTAAATATTATATCTCTGGAGCTAGTCCTGGAAATATAAATAGTGCTCTTTCGAGTAGTTACCCTTCTTCTTCGATTTATTCTGATGCAAATCAGGGGGAAAGTCTTCCTAGTAATTATGAGAATTTAGAAAATTCTTACTCCTCGGATAGTCAAAATGCTGCCCCCCTTTCTGGATATTCAAGGCGAGTCTTCAATTGTTTTTCAATAATTTCAGGACCATTTACTTTCTTCTTTAAAACTTTGCAACTTTGGTAAATTTTAATCTAAATTCTTGAGTCTAGAACCCTAACTTTTTAAATTTGTTTCTAAAATTCCAAGGTTCCTATTATCTCACATTTTCAACAGAATACATATTGAAATTTTAACCAAATAGTTGATTTTTCTATAAAAAAGATGAATTTTTCACCAAGAAAGACGAATTTTCAACAAAATGCATAAAGTTTTAACTAAAAAAGATACAGTTTACGTTAAAAAAATTAACTTTTAACCAATAAAAACGAATTTTCAACAAAATAGTTAAATTTTCAACTAAGGGGATGAATTTTTAACTCAAAAAGATAAACATTTAAAAGCAATAATTTAAAAATTGAAACAATTAATTTTCAACCAAAGAAAATAAATTTTCAACAAACTACTTAAATGTTCGACCAAAGAGCCCAGCTAACCTGTTACCATCCTGAAAGGTTCCTGAATGATCACATGTTATCAGAGGAATTGTTACTTGTATCTCAGTCTCCTAGCAGGTAACGGCATAATCGCCCTAGTTTACTAGGGAGGCTTGTTTGCAACCGTTCCCTGTCAGACTAGTAACATGGCGGTAACAGCCGGCAGCGATCTTCATTTATACATATACATTTTGGGTCTAACCTCTATAATTTAATTTCTTTTTCGTAAGGGTTCAGCTGATAAATATCTGTTTTTTTATAAAAGCTTTGTTCACATATTATCTCCCTTTTCTGGAACTTATTTATCGTTTAGTTATGTTCCTTTCCAACATTTTTGCAAAAATATTCATAATTATAATTCCGAAACGATGTATATTTTGAGGTTAAGCTGTCATTGCACGTTGCGTTTCCAAACATCACTTTGTTACAAGCATGTGATTACAATGGCGGGATAATGTTACCTGCTTCGCTTGTAATTTGTTACTAATTTGAGTGGGAAATATATTGTCACTGGGTGACCAGCATGGAAGTCACCAGTGACTGGTTTTTTTAATCTTGTTACAATGATGTGACTATTCGGACTAGTAACTGTGTTAGCTGGGAGATGAATCCTCAACCAAAAAAAGAAGTTAATTTTCAAAGAGAAGTGTAATAGTTGATATTTACATCAAAAACATTTTTATTTTAAATAAAAGACAATCGAATTCAATGAAAGAATACGAATTCTCAACAAACTACTTGAATTCGCACCCAAAAAAGATTAATTTTCAAACGAAAAAAACGAGTTATCAACAAACTAAGTAAATTTTCAAGCAAAAATGAAAAAATGATATTTTGAGTTTAAAAAAATTAATTTTCCACCAAAGAAAAATTAATTTTCAACAAAGTACTTCAATTTTCAACCAACGAAATGGATTTTTAACTAAAATCATGAATCTTCAACCAAAAACATGAATTTTTAACCAAAACGATGAGTTTTCTACCAAAAAAGATAAACTATCCACAATATGCATTAATTTTCAACCAAAAAGATCAATTTTCAACAAAAAGTAGAACAGTTAAATTTTCAGGTGAAAACAATCAACTAACAAGAAAGAAATTTTCAACTAATAAGATTATTTGTATAACAAAAAAAAAGACGAATTTTCAACCAAAAAGATTAAATTTCTACCAAAAAAAGACGAATATTCAACCACATAGCGGAATTTTCAACTAAAATGGAATAGTTAAATTTTTGGGTAAAATAATTAAGTTTCAATAAAAATAAATGAATTTTCAACAAAATAGGTAAAATTTTAATCAAAGAAATGAATATTTAACCACAATGATCAAGTTTCAACTAATGAAAGTACTTTTCTACCAAAAAAGACGAATTTTTAACCAAATAGCGGAATTTCAACTAAGGAAGATACATTTTCAGCCAAACATGAAATGGTTAAATTTTCAGTTAAAAAATGAATTTTTAACCAAACAGATGCATTTTTAACAACAAAAAAATAAAATTTCTACACTAACAAATTAAGGTCTTCAGGTTCAGTGCCCGGAGGGTTATAGCCGGTCAAAAAGATACCTTGAGGTACCCACAACAAAGTTCAACCCATCCTAGCCCCTAACTTTTCGATGTTTTTCCACCTCAACTCTGCAAAGTTTTGAATTTCAACCATTTTTATGCGGTTTTTCACATGCAGTTGAAGCAAAATTTTTTTTTCTCCTCGTTGCAAAATCTTATCCAATATTGCATTGATAGCCCTGGCGAAAGTATCGGATAGGAATTCTTTCCGAACCAATCCGAAGTCATCCGAATCGTTCGATCCAAATCGGTCAAATATGAATCCGACTCAATCCGAACTTCCAATCCGAATGAATCTGAACCAAATTTTCAATCCGAATGAATCCGAACTCGGATTGACCTGAAACGATTTTCAATCCGAATGAATCCAATTCAATCCGAACTCGGATTCATTCGGATTGAAAATTCAGTGTATATCAATCCCAGTTCGGATTGATTCGGATTCATTTGGATTAAAACTTTGGTTCGGATTGGTTCGTTTTGGAGTACGGATTGAACCGGATTGAGTCGGATTAATTTTTAAACGATTTGGGTCAAACGAAATGTAGAACTTTTTCGGATTGGTTCGAATTGACTCGGATTGGTTCGGATACAGATTGCGGAATTATTCGTATTGGTACGGAAGGAATTCCTATCCGATACTTTCGCCAGGGAGGTTATTATTTATGTTTTTGAGTATTCTTTACACGATTCTGATGTTACTTTTTTATTAAAACATCATCTTCATGAACAATTTAAAGTCTTAATTGATCCTCTTGTAAATTCTACGATAATCGATAAATCTAATTTTAACGATATTTCTAACAAAAACCTTGAATGAGAGTTTATCTTTCAAATTTTTCGTGGAATGTTTGTTACTCAAGCAGAAATGAAATTGACATGCATCTTCAAGTACTTTGGAATGACCCTCCGCTTTCCAACAACTGACATCCCTGCTGGAAGTAAACGGATTTTAACCGTATCCGTTTTAATTCGTCATCTATCCACAACTATCAGTTTGAATAATAATCTTATCCGGTGTAAATATCCACTTTAATCCTTCTGTATCCGTTTTTATGTATTACTATCCGTTTTTATACTTATACGTTTCAATCCTATATTTTTTATCGGCGACTCAATCCTTATATATCCGCCGGACTAAAAATTTATCCGTCTCAATCAATGCTTATCCTCTTTAATCCTTTCTCTAAAAAATGTATTTTCTTACCTTTCTAATCCATGAATCTCTATACGCAACCCTATATCCTCATCTATCCGAGACCTACTTTGACATTCCTTAATATCTATCACGGATAGGATACTCTTTCGTGCCAATCATTACCTATCCTTTTTAATCCGTCTGCACATAACATATGGCTTCTCCGTTCCAATCCATAATTTCCTATCCGTCACACTATCCTTTTCTATCCGCGACCTACTTTGACATTCCTGGTTAACTATCACGGATAGAATACTTATCCGTGCCAATCATTACTTATCCTCTTTAATCCTTTCCCCACAGAAAGAATTGTTTATCCGTTCTAATCCATAATTATCTATCCGTCACCCTATCCTTGTATATCCGCGACCTACTTAGACTTTCCTTGTTATCAAGCACGCATACGATACTTATCCATGCCAGTCAATGCTTATCCTCATGAATCTTTCCCCCACAGAAATAATTGGCTATCCGTTCTAATCCATAATGTTCTATCCGTCAGCCTAACCTTATCTATCCGCGACCTACTTGATTTTTCTCGTTATGCATCAGGGATAGAATCTTAATCCCTGTCAATCATTATTTATCCTCTTTAATCCGTCCACGGAAAATATATTTCCTACCGTTCGAATCCATGATTTTCTATCCGTCACCCTATCCTTTTCTATCCACGACCGATAGAATACTTGTCCATGCCAGTCAATATTTATCCTCATGAATCTTTTCTCCACAGAAAGAATGGGCTATCCGTTCTAATCCATAATTTTCTATCCGTCACCCTATCTTTGTCTATCCTCGACATACTTTGATTTTTCTCGTTATGTAAGACGGATAGAATCTTAATCCGTGACAATCATTTCTTATCATCTTGAATCCTTTCACCATAAAATGTGTTGCCTATCTGTTCAAATCCATAATTTTCTAGCCGTCACCGTATTCTTTTCTATCCGCGTACTACTTCGATTTTATCTCACCTATCACGGATTGAAAAGGTATCCGTGACAATCAATGCTTATCCTCTTCAATCCTTCAATCCTTCTATCCGTCACCTAATCTTTGTCTATCCGCGAACTACTTTGATTTTTATCAATATGTAACGCGGATAGAATCTTAATACATGCTAATCATCACTTATCCTTCTTCAATCCTTTCGTTAAAAAACTTATTGACTATCCGTTATACTTCGTAATTTTCCATCAAATACGAATTAGCATTATAGTTTTCATTGCAGATACATACGGATAGAATTTTTTTTATTCAAACTGATACGCGAGAATAGAATATTATTAGTGCAATACAGATTCAAAAGGATAGACGCGGATAGAGTATTACTAGTTGAAGACTGTTTGAAACGGATAGATATGGATAGCATATTTTTACTTGAAGACGTATTTAAACGGATAGATATGGATAAATTATTTTCAGTTGAAGATGGATTAAAAAGGATACATAAGGATGGAATATTTTTCGTTCAAGTCGGATTAAAACGGATAAATAGGATACCATCTCACGGATAGATAAGGATAAGAAAGTTCCGAATCAAACGGTAGGGGCGGATTAAATTCCACTTCACGTATTGAAAATTATTCAAACGGATAAAGATTTAAAAATCTATCAAAGGATAGAACATGACTGAAAAGGATGCAAAGTGCTCATTCAAACGGATAAAAAATTTCTATCCGTTTAAATCGGCTACTTCCTATCCGTTTGAATCCGTTTACTTCCAGCAGGGATGACCTCATTAGTTGCAGGCCTGTGTTATCGTAGAATTTACAAGATGATCAATTAAGATGTCAAATTCTTCATGAAGATGATGTTATAATAAAAAAGTAACATCAGAATCGTGTAGAGAATCCTAAAAACATAAATAATAACCTATCAGTGCAATACTAGATAAGATTACGCAATGAGAAACGAACGTTAAAAAAAAATTTACTTTAACTGCATGTGAAAAACCGCATAAAAAATGGTTAAAATTTAAAACTTTGCAGAGTTGGGGTGAAAAAACATCCAAAAGGTAGGAATCTTTTCTGACCGTTTGTAACCCTCCGGGCGCTGAACACCTGAAGACCTTCCCTTGTAAGAGATGAAATTTTAAATCAATAACACGAATTTTCAATAAAAGAATTGAACTTTCAACCAAGAAAGATTTTTCACTGAATACAGAAAAAAATTTAATCCAAAAGGTTGAATTTTCATGACAAAAATACGAATTATCTACAAAACAGTTGAATTTTTAAGCCGAAAATATAAATTTTCAAACAAATAATCAAATTAACTTCAACTTCAGTTTATCAAAAATTCCCTGATTCTTGCAGGTTTTTCCTAACATTCCCTGACTTTCCCTGACCAGTTTTAAATTTACTGACTTTCCCTGATTTTACTGGCGAAAGTATCGGATAGGAATTCCTTCCGAACCAATCCGAAATCATCAGAATCATTACGGAATCTGTATCCGAACCAATCCGAGTTAATTCGAACTAATCCGAAAAAATGTCTACATTTCGTTCGATCCAAATCGGTCAAAAATTAATCCGTTTCAATCCGAACTTCCAATCCGAACCAAATTTTCAATCCGGATGAATCCGAACTCGGATTGACCTAAAACAATTTTCAATCCGAATTCAGATTCGTTCGGATTCATTTGGATTGAAACTTTGGTTCGGATTGGTTCGTTTTGTAGTTCGGATTGAACCGGATTGAGTCGGATTAATTTTTAAACGATTTGGGTCAAACGAAATGTAGAACTTTTTCGGATTGGTTCGAATTGACTGGGATTAGTCCGGATACAGATTCCGGAATGATTCGGATTGGTTCGGAAGGAATTCCTATCCGATACTTTCGCCAGGGTTTACAGAATTCCCTGACCTGCAGCAAAGCTGATCCTTTCTAATAATTTTGCATCTCTTTACAGAGATAGGACCTACTTGCCAAATTCGGAATATACCTCATCAAGTCTCTCCAGTCAATCAGATTATCCCGGAACGAGTAACTCCCAACCAGAGTTTTCCGGAAGAACTGATTACGAAGGTTCTTTAAATGATTATACAGGATCAGCAACTCAACAATACACTGTTGGTTCAAGTTACAGAGGATCTAGTCAGGAAAATTATCCCGGAAGCCAGGACGCTACAAGTGTTCGAGGTTTGGTAGCAGCAAACCAAGGATCTTCACCAACTTCCGGATTCGTCGGAAGTCCCAGTTATTCCGATACCAGTTCAAATCGTGGTGTCTACCCTGGAAATGGATTCAAAGCTTTCGATGTTTCTGGATTTAGAGGATACCATCCTGGTTCTATTACCAGGGAATTTGTTGGAAGTGGAAAACACAGAGGACAGGTAACATCAGTCAGCAGCAAATACCCAGGTTTCGAGAGTTCATCCTCGGATGGGCACTCAGGGAACGAAGTAGAATACATGCCCAGTTACTCTTCACCACATGCCTACTCTACTGGAAATTACAAGCGAGAAAGTTACAACATTGGAGGTGGAGCTCCTCATGGAGGATATAGTACGAGTTCTGGATTTAATTTCTTACCAGCCACTATTAAAGGATCGTATTCAGTCACTGGAATTAAGGGACATTCCGCGGCGTATCCTGGAGGACCAAGAGAAGCTGGTAGGCTTTTTTTGGATTCTTTTTTTCATTTTTTTGTAATGATGAGTTTGGAATTGGGGCTTATTTGCAATTTTTCATCTTTTGGAATCTTAGCAAGTAAAGAATAATTATGATTAGTTTAACTGGAACTTGGATTTGGTGTCGTTTCAAAATTTTCCTTAGATTTTAGATTGAAAATTTCTTCAAGTTTCAAAGGCTTTTTTCTACTGAAGATTTAGAAAATGCTACAATTTTAAATCAGGGCGTCTAGAGATTTTTAAGAACAAAATTCAAGGTCTTTTCGAGGTTTTCCAGGTTGAGAAATCAAGTTTTTCAGATATCCTTTTTTGTACATCAAAAAATGAAATAACCGTTTGCTTTACATGTAAAACAATGAGCCATTTCATTTTCTATTGGCCAACAATTTCTAAAGAAAGCAGAACCATGAATAAGCAAATTCTTGATTTTCTGCGAACATAAGTCGTCTTTGTGAAATCTTTGCGACTGTTTTTTTTATCTTTGTAAAGTCTTTGAAATCTTTTGAAATCTTTCTGAAATCCTTGAAATCTTTTGAACTCTGTAAAATCTTTGAAATACTTTAAATCTTTGTGAAATTTTTTAAAATCTATTAAATGTTTGAAATATTTATTTAATCTTTGTTTGTGAAATCTTTTGTGTTCATTTGAAATCATTGAAATATTTTAAATCTTTGTGAAACCTTTTCAAATCTTCTCGAATTTGTAATAACTTTTTGAAATGGTTTAAAATCTTTGAAATGTTTTGAAATCTTTCAAATCTGGTGTACTGTACCCTTTTTGAAATCTTTGACATTCTTGCATCTTTTGAAATCTTTATGAGATTTTTATGAATGGCTCGAAATCTTTGTGAAGTTTTTGAAATTTAATGTACACGCCTTTTTCAAATCTTTGAAATCCTAGAAATCTTTATGAAATGTTCGAAATTTTTTGGCAATTTTTGTGAAATCTTTGTAATCTGATGTAAAGGTCTTTTTTTAATCTTTTAAATCTTTCAAATTTTTGTAAAATCTTTTGAAATATTTGTGAAATCTTTCTTTAATCTTTGTTTGTGAAATCTGTTGTGTTCATTTGAAATCATTGAAATATTTTAAATCTTTGTGAAACCTTTTCAAATCTTCTCAAATTTGTAATAACTTTTTGAAATCGTTTAAAATCTTTGAAATGGTTTGAAATCTTTTTAATCGAGTGTCCTGTACCTTTTTTTAAATCTTAAAAATTCTCGAAAACTTTTGATATCTTCATGAATTCTTTGAAATATTTGTGAAAGCTTCCTGAAATCTTTTATAGTCGTTTGAAATCATTAAAATATTTGATATCTTTTGAAATCTTCAAAAAAAATTGAAATCGTTTAAAATCTTTGAAATGTTTTGAAATCTTTCAAATCTGGTGTACTTCACCCTTTTTGAAATCTTTGATATTCTTGCATTCTTTTGAAATCTTTATGAGATTTTTATGAAATGCTCGAAATCTTTGTGAAGTTTTTGAAATTTAATGTACACGCCCTTTTCAAATCTTTGAAATCCTAGAAATCTTTATGAAATGTTCGACATTTTTTAACAATTTTTGTGAAATCTTTGAAATCTGATGTACAGGCCTTTTTTGAATCTTTTAAATCTTTCAAATTTGTGTAAAATCTTTTGAAATATTTGTGAAATCTTTCTTAAATACTTGTTTATGAAATATTTTTTATTCGATTGAAATCGTTGAATTATTTTAAATCTTTTGAAATAATTCTAAAATCTTTTGAAAATTTTTGTAATCGTTTCAAATCTTTCAAGGCGATTTCCAGGTTTTCAAGGTTTAAAAAAAATGCAAAGAGAATTCCAAGTTTTCAAGGTTTTCAAGGTTGCTAGAAACCCTGTATTAATTAATATGATATTATAATGCAGAAGATTTTACATAATTTTTATTTATTACATATTAAGCAGTACTGATATTTTGAAAAACCTTCAGATTTATAATTATTTGTCAAAAATTTTAACGCGTTTTTAGTTGAATCACAAAGAGTTTCGCAGTTAACGTTTCTTGAAAGTAATTTTTTATTTTGTTTTTTGAATTTATAATTTTTGAATTAAATATTTCAAATTTTTCAGCTTTCAAATTTAAGGAATAGAAAATTAGTTTCCACTCAAAATTCAAATACAAATTTGAAACACTCAGGAGTTTACGATTGCCTTTCTTTTACATTTTAGCTCTTTTCAATTTTCAAGTTAAAAACCTAGATACTACCTAGAAGAAAATTTTTAACTAATGTTCAACATTTTCTGACATTTATCATCCTTTGAAAATAGCGTGTCAAGCTGTTTGTCTTTGAAATTTGAAAAAATGAACATTTGAGTTTTTACTAGGGAATGGAAATCCAAAAGAAAATTTGAAGTACGCAACATTTTAATTTTTGAAAGTTTTTATGTTTTTTAACAAATTTGAAACTTTCAGCCAATCTTATTAACTTTCTTTGGAATTCCAATTCTGTTTCTTTCAAAATCAGATCTTTAAGAAATACTGACTAATGCGAAGGTTTGACAATTTTCTTTAAACTATAAATAAAATACTTTAAGAGAAAATTGCGATTTATAATTTCACATAGCATCGGCGAAAATATATCATTATTTCTATTTAATTTAAAAAAATCGTGTTTGTAAATTTGGTATATTCCAATAAGTTTAATTTCACATTTACTAAGATTTTGACTCCCTAGGAATTGTTAGCACTTTTAACTGTTTTTACTTGCAGAAAGAACCTAATTTTTACACAGGAAAAAAAATTACAAAACATAAAAATTCCAGCAAGGATATAAGACTAAAAATGGTACTTCCTAAAAGTCTTCTAAATTTATTAGACTATTCTTCAGAAGACTAAAACTTGGAAATTTGAGGAACTTCTCTAAATTTCAAAGTTCTAACTTTTAAAAAATACATGCATACTTTAGGAAATGCATTATGATAAAATTTTACCTTTCTAATGATTCCAATTATTTCAGGATCTAGTCCTGTCCACTTTAGCGGAAGTGGTGCACATGGAAGTGAAGGTACCAGGTATATAATCAGCGGAGGAAGTCCAACCTATGCCTCTTATTCTTCAAATCCCTCTATGTCTCCTAAAGGACATGGTTCAGCATATTTATCAGGAGGATTTGGCGGAAGTGGCGGTTCAGGAAAAATAATAATAATCAAAGACAGTTCTTCCGGAAGTCCACATTCTAGTAGCAGTTCCTATCCTGGAGGACACATGTACTCAAGTGCACCTTCGATAGGAGGAAGTTTCAAAATGACCAGAGGAACCAGTTTAGGAAACCAAGGTGCCAGTTACATTCCCAGTTTCGCTGGAGGGTCGAGTCCTAGTTATTCAAGTCGATTTACAACTGGAGGTCACGGAGGAGGAAGTTCATTCGCGCCCTACATGACTGCATCTTAGACATTGTGAATTGTTTTTATTTATTTATTCAAATTGTTATATAAGGTCCTTATTGTTAAACTATTTTTATAATTAAATGAAAATCTCAAAATTAGGTCTAATTCACTGACTTTCCTATTTACAATTAGACGGAATAGTACAGGGTGTCTACTAATTTTCGCCCACCAAATTTCCTGTTTTTCCCCGGTTGTAAATATCAAATCTCCTCTTACTAGAAGCACAAATGATACGCATTTAACATAAAGTTTTCCTATGTGTAATTTTATGTATTGTGATATCTTATAATATTAAAAAAAAAAATATATTTTTGTAATTTATGGTTTCAAGACAAAATGCTGGGCCACTTCAGTTAATTATTCAGACATTTTTTTACATATAGTATGGGAAATATAATACAATTTCAATGTCTTAATTATCTGCCCAGATTTGGTTACCATGACAGTTGTCATGTTTTATAAACATATGGTTAACTATTTTTGATATTCTAATTGGTAAATAATTCTTAGATATAATTTTTAGTATCTTTGGTATTAGCGATGAATTAATAATTAATTATTAAAGAGTATTAACATAAATAATATTTATAATAGTTCTTTGTAATAACTCTTCAATAATTAATCAATAATTAATTTTTTCAAAACTTCTAAATTGCAATCTTGCAAAATTAAAAAATTTTGCTTACAAATCTTTTATATTCTTTTTCGAAAATTTTAGGAAAACATTTTAAATGTGTTGAAATATTTTTAACTTTTCTCTTAGAATTCATTTTTCAGAATAAAAAATCATATGAAATTTTCCTCAGAAAGATGAAATTTTTACAAAAAGAGAATAATTGTCTAAAAATAGTTGAATTTTTTAACCCGCAAATATAAATTTTCAACAAACAAGCTAATTTTATACCAAATAGTTCAATTTTCAGCCAAATAGATGAATTTTTTACCAAAAAGATGAATTGTCAACAAAATAGTTGAATTTTCAACCAAAAGACATGAATTCTCAACGAAACATGTAATACTTGACATTTCGAATAAAACAGATTTTAATTTTAAATATAAGAGTTGAATTCATTTAAAAAGGACGAATTTTCAACAAAATAGTTAAATTTTAACCAAAACAATTGAATTTTAATCAAACAGTTAAATTTTCAATCCGAAAATATGAATTAAAAAAAAAATTAACCAAGTACTTGAATTTTGCACCGAAAAAATGCATCCTCAACCAAGAACATTACTTTTCTTAAAAAAAAACGAATTTTCAACAAAATAGTTCAATTTGCAACCCCAAAAAATGGATTTTTAACAAATTACAGTTGAATTTAACCATAAAAGATGAAATTCAAAAAAAAATTGAATCCTGAACCCAACGAATTAATTTTTAACCAAAAAATTGCATTTTTAACCGAAAAGGTAAAATTTCTATACCAGAGAAGAATTTTCAAACTTCTTTTAAGCTGACTCGAATTATTCTTATTGAAAAATCTTTCAAAATTGAAAAATTGCCTTAAAATCTTCCAGATTTTTTTCAAAATTTTTTAAAATCTGTTGGGGATTTGAAAAATACGCCAAATTATCAAGCATAAAACCTATGTGTTGTTTGTAGAGACATCTAGTGTCCAAATTTTTAATTCATGGTCATGTGACCCTGTTGCCTGTTCGCACAGTCAGTCGTTTGCTAGCTTTCGTAGCATCAAGTAACTTTTCTTTTATAATGTAACAATATACGGAAGTCTAAACTTCAGATCTGTTTGTATCATTGCCTATCACTCGAAAGTTCCATCGATAGTTCCATTAAAATCTTTTGAAATGCCTTGAAATTTTCTTTAAAGGTTAATTTTTCAAAATTACTCATTTTGAAATATTTCAAATAATTAACAGAAATGTAAAGAAATTTTTTGGTTTTCTTGAAACCTTTCAAAATTCTTTAAAGTTTCTTAATCTGCATACACTTAAATTTTGTTAAAAATGTTTCGAAATATTGTCAAATTTTTAATGATTTTTTTATCTTTTCAATACTTCTAAATCTTCTCAATATCTTTAAAAATGAAACAAATTTGTCCTAAAATTAAAAAAAAACTCGCATAAGTTTTGAAACCTTTTAAATATCTTTTAAAATGATGGTGCTTTTCCTAAAATAAAAATAAAATCTACATTATTAGACAAATTGCCTTAAAATATTCCGGATTCTCTTTTTTTTTACAATTTTGGAAATCGTTTGAAATCTTTTCAAAGATTCTTTTTAGATTAATTTTTCAACATAAAAAATCATGTAAAATTTTCCCATAAATCTTTAAATAAAATTTGTATTCTCATGAAATCTAT